>WNWK01003983.1:0-151091 GCA_009830355.1 Cherax destructor | reverse complement strand
AACAACAACAGCAGTGACAACAAAAAAAAGAGTAACAACAACAACAGCAGTAACAACAACAGGAGCAGAACAACAAAGAGCAAAGACCAGCAGTAACAGCAACAGCAGAACAACAACAGAGCAGAACAACAACAGCGAACAACAACAGCAGAACAACAACAACAGTAACAAAAAAAGCAGAACAACAAAGATAACAACAACAGAGCAGCAACAACAGCAGTATGATCAACAACAGTACCACCACCAGCAGAAGATCAAGAACAACAAAAAAAAAACAGGAAAAAAAAGAGCAGGAACGGGAAAACCCCAGAATGGGGATGGGAAGGAGCATAAATGTAAAAGAGGGGGGCCATTAAAAAAGGGGGAAAGGTACGGGGGGGGTAAAGGGTTTTAAAGGGGGTAGACTAAAAAATATATAGCTGGGGTTGGAAGATTTTTGGCTTAAGCAATGACTGAAAAGGGATAGTGACGGTGCGTTAAAGCGTCCGATGGCGAAAAAGAAATACCGATTTAAAAAGGAGGAGTTTTTGGGGGACGAAAGGTTATTACATGAAAAAAGGGGGGGTGATGTAGGGTAGGAGTGTCCGATTAAAAAAAAAATTATTAGGTTTGGCAAAGACTGTGCGTTAGGGGAAAAATGATTAAAGGCGGGACGTCCGTTTTAAAAGGCAAGCCCCCGTTTTGTAAAGGAGGGGAAAAATGATGTAAAGGGAGTGACAAAAGGGGGCCCGTAAAAAGGTTTAAAAGATAAAATGTTGGGCCCCACTGTGCTTTTGGGGCCCCCACGAAAAAAGAGGAGCTAAGATCAGGGGAGGCAAAACAAAACAGCGGGCTGACTGTAAAATGTTTGGAGCGTGTCGCTGTAATTTTAAAGGGAGTGCCATGTAAAGGGAGGATTGACTGTAAAAAAGGGGTTTGACTGTGGAAGGAGAGGGGGGAGATGGGGGCAGGGGGATGACAGGGAGGGGGAGAGGTAAAAAAGGGGGCTTTAGAGGTATGTTTGTGAGGCAGCAGTGGGGGGTAAACCCCCTTTGTGAGGTCGTGTAACCCCCCCCGGAGGTCGTGTAGCACCTCTTGTGAGGGGGGAACCCCCCTTTGTGGGGGGGCAACAGTGAGGGGGCTGATTGTGGGCAGGGGGAGAGTGTCTTTTTGGGGCAGGGAGGCAGGGCTGACTGTAGGGCAGCAGGAAAAAAATTTGACTGGGGGAAAGGAGAGTGAGATTTTTGGGAGCAGGAGAGTGTTGACAAAAAAGGGGAAGGAGGGGAAAATTTTTGGAAAGGGGAGTAAAATTGGGGGGGGGCAGCAGGGTGGGCTGATTGTAAATTTGGATTTTTAAATGGGGGAAAAGGAGTGTGGGTTGTGGCAGCAGGAGAGGGGGCTTGGATTGGGGGAAGAGGGGGGGTTTTGGGGCCCGATTGTAAAGGAAAATTTGGGGCCAAAAACGTGGTGCAATGATGTAAAAAGGGCATGAGGAATTTTGATCAGTAAAAGGGGAGGGAAAGAGGGGGGGGCCCAAGGGGAGGGGAAAAAGATCAGAAAAGACAAGGGAAAATGATGTACCTTAAGGGGAGGAATGGACGAAATTTTAAAAGGAGAGCTCCGACGGTCCGAAAGGGAGAGGGGCCGATCAGACAGCAGGAGGGAATGATCAGGGGGAAAAGAGCAATGAATTGAAAGGGGGCAGGAGGGGAAAGGGATTTTAAATTTAGGAGGAAGGGGTTTTAAAGGGGAACCAGTGAGAGAGAGTTGATCAAAGGGGGGGAGGAGCGTAATGACGAAAGAAAGAGGGAAAAGATCAAAGAGGGGGGGTGGGTGAAAAGAACCAGTTTTTTGGGGGATCAGGAAGAGGTAATGACTAAAAAAGGTTAAAAAAAAGGTTTGATTGTGAAAAAGGGAGGGGTAATGACTGTAAAAAGCAAGAGGGTAAAAATGAAAAAAAGGGGCAGGGAAAAAAAAATTGTTTTGATAACAGGGGAATGCTTTATGGGGCAGAGGAGGTGGGCCCCTTGAAAAAAAAAGCAGAGAGGGATCTGACTGGGATCCGGGAGAGTAAAAGACTGAAAAGGGAAGAGGCCCCCGACGGGGGGAAAGTTTAATGACTGGGGTTTAGGGAAAAGGAAAGGGGGAGGTAAATGTTTGGGGGCAGCAGGAGGGGCTTTGTAAATGTTTGGGGAAGCAGCAGTGAGAGGTGATTGTGGAGGAGGGTGGGTATTGTGGGGCAGGGGGATTGGGGGACAGGGGATGTTTAAGGACCACAGGTGAGGGAAACTGTTTAGGAGCAGGAGGTGGGGTGATGTGTGGGAGGGGAAATGATGGGGAGGAAGGATGTTCTGATGGGGGAGAATGAGAGTTTGATTTGAAATGGGGTGTGGGCGATTGGGGAACAGAGGAAGGGGGGCAGGGCAAAGATTTTATTTTTTGGGAAGCAGTGAGAGGGGGGTGTTTGGGGGCAACAGTGAGAGTGTGGACTGATTGGGGGGAACAGGGGGGTGGGGCTGGGGGAGGGGTGGGCTGAGGTGGGGGTTTGGGGGGGGAGGGAGGGTGTGGGCTGAGGGGGGATGGTGGGGGTTTATATTGGGGGTAGTAGTGAGGGTGTGGGCTGAGGGGGGTGGAGGGTGTGGGTGGCCGCCACACATGCGGGGGACGGGAACAGCGTGCCCTTTATATGCGGAGGGCCCATGTGTACCGCTTACTGTCACTGCTGTTCACACACACATACATGCATACACGCATATACACACATACATGCATACACGCATATACACACATACAGCTCCGGAGCCAGGAGCTGTGAATCGACCCCTGTAACCACAAACAGCTGAGACACTAAATAATAATTATAATAATACACTCAGAATATGAGGTCAGAAATAAAATTTCTTTAGTATAAAGCGAATTTTATTCTTCTGGTGTTGCTGGGCATCAGAAATTAAGAATTTATTGTGGTTTTATCGCCTTGGTTTAACAGGTGTTTCTCTGACAGGTGTTGGAACACAGCACACCAACAGGTGTTGCAGCCCGGGGTGTGGCTGACTCAGCCGTGGTGGTCAGCCTTCACTCTGCTGACACCATCCACTGCCAGCCCTCCACGCTAGTGTTGTGCTAATAACACCTACACACACACACACACAGCTTTAAGAAGAGGTACGATGAAGTTCTTGGAGCAGGGAGAGAGAATGGACCTAGTAGCGACCAACGAGGAGGCAAGGCCAGGAGCTGTGAATCCACCCATGCAACCACAAATAGGTAAGTACAAATAGGTGAGTACACACACACAGGCAATGCACACACCTTGACTGGCACACAACACTTATTATCATGTCAGTTACTTAACAATGAGCAAAATTTTCCAGTCAAATTATCCTGGGGAAAACAATGGAGATAAATAAGAGTAAGCATGAGTATTTTATGCTATGGTAATAAAATTACGAGGAAAATATTATTATTGGAAGAAAGGAGCAGCCAGGTAGAGCACTGAGATGAGGCACTGGGAAGGAGGTAATATTAACTACAGTGTCATCCTTATTCCCATCCTGTGTGGTGGTATACACCCCATACCCATCCTGTGCGTTGGTAGTCACCTCATACCCATCCTATGTGGTGGTATACACCCCATACCCATCCTGTGGGGTGGTAGTCACCCCATACCCATCCTGTGTGGTGGTAGACACCCCACACCCATCCTGTGTGGTGGTAGTCACCCCATACCCATCCTGTTTGGTTGTAGTCACCCCATACCCATCCTGTGTGGTGGTAGTCACCCCATACCCATCCTGTGTGAGTGGTAGTCACCACATACCCATCCTGTGTGAGTAGTAGTCACCACATACCCATCCTGTGTGAGTAGTAGTCACCACATACCCATCCTGTGTGATGGTAGTCACCACATACCCATCCTGTGTGGTGGTAGTCACCCCATACCCATCCTGTGTGGTGGTAGTCACCCCACACCCATCCTGTGTGGTGGTAGTCACCCCATACCCATCCTGTGTGGTGGAAGTCACCCCACACCCATCCTGTGGGTGGTAGTCAAAAGGTCAACATGACGTCTCCACGAACGGGGACACATCTCGTTATCTAAGCAAGTATTACAGCATCGACGAATTATAAATAACTTTAGATTCAAGCATGTGCCTTGATATTGAAGGACGACCTCTTGATCTTAAGAAACTGATTAGATTTAGATTTTGCCGCCGAAGTGGCTAGTTTATTATGTACTCCGTATTGATCCTGTGTAGGGCAGCGCAAGACCATATGGACACACAATACCTAGGAACTAGGACACAAAAGGATTAACAGGCGTGCATCTGGAAATATATTTACAATTTATATTTGATCTGTTGCTCTCAAATATAGGATATTTGCTTAAATTATCTGGTATCTTATTTTCATGATTAAGATGTCTTGACATGTCACTTTAGTTATTATACTCTGTATTCATCAATAAGGGGACAATGAGGCACATAGTGCTCAACAAAGTGACCATAAGGTTGACCACTTATTGTGTATTAAGTTTCATCACTCACGTGTACACTCAATGGCCACTTTATTAGGTGCACGTTTGCATCTGTTCGTTAATGTAAATGTCTTATCAGCCAATCACGTTGCAGCAAATCAATGTTCAACAGTATGTATACATGATCAAGAGGTTCAGTTGTTGTTCAGACTGAACATCAGAATGGGGAAGAAATGTGATCTAGGTGACTTTGGCCGTGGAATGATTGTAGGTGCCAGACGGGATAGTTTGAGTATCTCAGAAGCTGCTGATCTCCTGGGATTTCCACAAACAACAGTCTCTAGAGTTTACAGAGAATGGTGTGAAAAGCACAAAACATCCAATGAACGGCAGTTCTGTGGATGTAAACGTCTTGATAATGAGAGTTCAGAGGAGAATGGCTCGACTGGTTCAAACTGACAAGAAGGTGGCAGTAACTCAAATAATAACGCGGTACAACACTGGTATGCAGAAGAGCATCTCTGAACACACAACATTTCGAACTTTGAAGTGGATGGGCTACAGCAGCAGAAGACCAAGCTGGGTTCCACTTCTGTTAGCTATGAACAGAGAACTGAGGCTACTGTGACCACAGGCTCACCAAAACTGAGAAAACGTCGCCTGGTCTGACAAATCGAGATTTCTGCTGCGACATGCAGATGGTAGAGTCAGAATTTGGCGTAAACCTTCGGGATGTTGTGGAACGAGAGTCACAGCATGAATGTGCAGTCAACAAATCTGCAGCAACTGCATAATGCTGTCATGTCAACATGGACCAGGATCTCTAAGAAATATTTCCAACACCTTGTTGAATCCATATCAGTAAAAATTCAGGCTGTTCTGAGAGCCTACCAAGTACTAGAAAGGTGTACTTAATAAAGTGGCCACTGAGTTTATATTATAGTGTTAGAAGTACTTGTAACCAAGCCTAAGCCTGGCTACTACAACAGTCAGTCTGTTAATATTTCAAGTTGCTCGGTAAATGTACCTATCTACGTTCATGTTATAATAGCGAGTGACAGACTACTCAGGTTTCTGACAGTATTCCTACGACACTCAGATTCATTTTTTACGTATCCCATAATATTATTCCTAATGCTTGACACAGACACACTGTGTTTATGTTCCACTACTTTCTTCAAGTTAATTTCTTTGGCTAATTTATCAACTTTATCATCTAGGAGTAAGTCAGTGTGATGGAATCCATAAGAATTGTACATTGTGAACATGTTGTTAATTCGTATTCCTAATTCAACATAATTGTTATAGTTGTTATCTAAGGAGGTGACAACAAGAGCAGATGCAGCCCTGCCAGTGGACTCCTGCTTAAATCCGTCACTGTATAGAATTTGTGATACATTATTATTAACAGTTAATCCAGAAATCTCTTCTTTGAACAGTTGCCTTTCCAAGTGATCTAACGAAGGAATTACTAATGATGAGCTTATTTGACCTACTCTTCCTTTCCTTGGATCAAGCCCTGATTAAACTTCACATTCTCCCGGCGCTTTGTGACACCTCCAGGTGGGTGTGAGTCTGGTGGGGGGCGGTGTGAGTCACCACAGGTGTGGAGTATTGTGCAGCTGGTGGTGGTCACCGCCCTCCTCCATACCTGTCTCATTCCACACCACCCTAACCAGGTGTATCTCACCCTCCCACACCCACACCGTCCGTGTTCCCACATTAACATGCTTCACTGATACGTGGATGTTCATTACTGTGGGGGGATGCATTGTTAGTACTTGTGGAGTGTGTGGGAGTGGGCGGGGCTCTGGCGTGTGACGTGGGCGGGACTGTGGCTCGTGACGTGGGCGGAGTGTTTGGTTCGTCTCAGGAATCCTTCTAATGCCGATGGGTGTGTGGGCGCGTGCTACTCATCCGACGGCTTATTTGTCATGTTGGTGTGCAGTGTTGTTGCCCTCCTAGACGACCACCGCTGCTGGGACGACGTGAGTGGTGTTGGGTCGTCGTGGATGATGGGGGGGAAGGGGTCATAGTGGGTCGTGGTGGATTCTAGTGGTGTGATGCTGGGTCGTCCTGGGTCGTTGCGATGGTCTCCCTTAGGTGGTCAGCGCTTCAGGGTGGGCTGGGGGATGAAACAGGCAGGAAGTGGTCGCTAGTAACAGCTCATCTGCGACCCCGGGCCATGGGCACTGTTTAGCATATGGCCTTCCTTACCTGCAGTGCACTCTTACACTTTCCACGATCATTATCTGCTCCAATTCTGGTGGCGAAGGTTACTTCTTCAGTGAATCAGTGAACCGTGATAGGGAAACAACCACCCTCTTAATTGTCCTCTCCAAACAAGGTTGCTTCTTGTACGTGATAGAGACAGAAGCAGTAATTGGTAACATTATTCAGATCACGCCTCGCCTACACAACAGGCTTTTTCAAGACTAATAGATCCAATTTGGTGATAGTACAATATATAGGCAGGAGAGACAAATATTGTCCACTCCTAACATGGACGCTCGTCTTCCCTCGGACCAACGTCACTCTGGCATATTAAGAAAGGATATAAATAATGTATAATGTGCACTGTTCTCACCGAATAAACATTCATTGGTGGTTATACGCTAACGAGGAAATTAAGTTTCCACAGCTGTGCTACGGGGGGAGGGTCTATTCACAGCTCTTGGTCCCGCCTCATCGACATTTTTTATAGGTTATCACGCTAAGCACACCAGTCAGACCTATTGAACCTGCCTCATTTACTTCTCCCTTCAGATCATTCAACTTCCCAACCACACTGAAACTAAAGAATTTCCTGACGTCTCTGTGGCACATTCTCCTTTTTATCCTCCTAGCTGTGTTCTGTTGTCACTAGACTTCTTTCCCAACAGTCTAACTCTATCCACGTTATCAGTGCCCCAGGGTATAAATTACGTAACGTGTCTATGATGCTGGCCTGCCACGACAGTCAAGTTCAGTTGCTTTAGTCTTGTGCTCACTGACGTGTAGGCCAGTCATAGTGACTTCCACTCAACTTGCATTCAGTCCTAGGAGGGTGTAAATACATAGCCATATATCCTTGTACTTATTGCCCCTGCTCACCTAGCAGTACATATGTGCCTAGGTGTTAGCTGGTGTTTGTGAGTGGTATCCTGGAGGGTGGTAAAATACTTGAAATAGGGCTGGTCTTCAATGTGAGTATGAGGTAGGAATACAGCTCTTATCATGTAAATAGCTGAGGTAGGATAACTCTTAGCCTGTAAATGAGTTGAGGCAGGATAACACCTCTTAGGGTGTTAATAAGATAAGGCAGGATAACAGCTCTTGGGGTGTTAATGAGATAAGGTAAGATAACACCTCTTAGGGTGCTAATGAGATGAGGTAGGATAACACCTCTTAGGGTGTTAATGAGATGAGGTAGGATAACACCTCTTAGGGCGTTAATGAGATGAGGTAGGATAACACCTCTTAGGGTGTTAATGAGATGAGGTAGGATAACACATCTTAGGGTGTTAATGAGATGAGGTAGGATAACACCTCTTAGGGTGTTAATGAGATGAGGTAGGATAACACCTTTTAGGGTGTTAATGAGATGAGGTAGGATAACACATCTTAGGGTGTTAATGAGATGAGGTAGGATAACACCTCTTAGGGCGTTAATGAGATGAGGTAGGATAACACCTCTTAGGGTGTTAATGAGATGAGGTAAGATAACACATCTTAGGGTGTTAATGAGATGAGGTAGGATAACACCTCTTAGGGCGTTAATGAGATGAGGTAGGATAACACCTCTTAGGGTGTTAATGAGATGAGGTAGGATAACACCTCTTAGGGTGTTAATGAGATGAGGTAGGATAACACCTCTTAGGGTGTTAATGAGATGAGGTAGGATAACACCTCTTAGGGTGTTATCCTACCACTTGTGCTCCCACTTCTGACACTTAACATTTAGATAGTTAAAACAATAAAACGCGGGTTTAGCTGTTACTGTAAGAAAACAAACCCTCACAAGGCCACCCTTGACATTACTGTTAGTTTCACCTCAATCTATAAACTAATCAGTAAAAGGCTAATTTTTACGAGGCAAATTTGTTTTCCCCATTTTCCATATGAGTGCGTGTGTGAGTTGACTGAGCAGTGATGACTCTTGTGAGTTGACTGAGCAGAGATGACTATTGTGAGTTGACTGAGGAGTGATGACACTTGTGAGTTGACTGAGCAGTGATGACTCTTGTGAGTTGACTGAGCAGAGATGACTATTGTGAGTTGACTGAGCAGTGATGACACTTGTGAGTTGACTGAGCAGTGAACCTTGGAGTTGACTGAGAGTGATGACACTTGAGTTGACTGAGCAGTGATGACCTTTGAGTTGACTGAGCAGTGATGACCTTGTGAGTTGATACAGTGATGACCTTTGAGTTGACTGAGAGTGATGACTCTGTGAGTTGACTGAGCAGTGATGACATTGTAGTTACTGAGCAGTGAGACACTGGGTTGACTGAGCAGATGACTTGGTTGACTGAGCATGATGACCTTGTGAGTTACTGAGCAGTGATGACACTTGGAGTTGACTGAGCAGTGATGACCTTGTGAGTTGACTGAGCGAGTGATTGACTACCTTGTGAGTTGACTGAGCAGTGATGACCTTGGAGTTGACTGAGCAGTGATGAATGGAGTTGACTGAGCAGTGATGACACTTGTGAGTTGACTGAGCAGTGATGACTATTGTGAGTTGACTGAGCAGTGATGACCTGTGAGTTGATGAGCAGTGATGACTCTTGTGAGTTGACTGAGCAGTGATGACCTTGGAGTTGACTGAGCAGTGATGACCTGGAGTTGCTGAGCAGTGATGACTCTTGTGAGTTGACTGAGCAGTGATGACCTTGGAGTTGACTGAAGTGATGACTTTGTGATTGACTGAGCAGTGATGACACTTGTGAGTTGACTGAGCAGTGATGACTTTGTGAGTTGACTGAGCAGTGATGACTCTTGGAGTTGACTGAGCAGATGACTCTTGTGAGTTGACTGAGCAGTGATGACATTTGAGTTGACTGAGCAGTGATGACACTTGGAGTTGACTGACAGTGATGACCTGTAGTTGACTGGGTTACTGAGCAGTGATGACCTTGTAGTTGACTGAGCAGTGATGACTCTTGTGAGTTGACTGAGCAGTGATGACCTTGGAGTTGACTGAGCAGGATGACCTGTGAGTTGACTGAGCAGTGATGACCTTGATTGACTGAGCAGTGATGACCTGATTGACTAGCAGTGATGACACTTGTGAGTTGACTACAGTGATGACATTGGATTGACTGAGCAGTGATACTTGTGAGTTGACTGACAGTGAACCTTGAGTTGACTGACAGTGATGACATTGGAGTTGACTGACAGTTGACCTTGGAGTTGCTGAGCAGTGATACTTGGAGTTGACTGAGCAGTGATGACTTTGTGAGTTGACTGAGCAGTGATGACTCTTGTGAGTTGACTGAGCAGTGATGACCTTGTGAGTTGACTGAGCAGTGATGACCTTGTGAGTTGACTAGCAGTGATGACTTGTGAGTTGACTGAGCAGTGATGACTCTTGTGAGTTGACTGAGCAGTGATGACCTGTGAGTTGACTGAGCAGTATGACACTTGTGAGTTGACTGAGCAGTGATGACACTTGTGAGTTGACTGAGCAGTGATGACTCTTGTGAGTTGACTGAGCAGTGATGACACTTGTGAGTTGACTGAGCAGTGATGACCTTGTGAGGTGACTGAGCAGTGATGACCTTGGAGTTGACTGAGCAGTGATGACACTTGGAGTTGACTGAGCAGTGATGACTCTTGTGAGTTGACTGAGCAGTGATGACTCTGGAGTTGACGAGCAGTAGACACTTGGAGTTGACTGAGCAGTGATGACTCTTGTGAGTTGACTGAGCAGTGATGACTCTTGGAGTTGACTGACAGTGATGACTCTTGTGAGTTGACTGAGCAGTGATGACACTTGTGAGTTGACTGAGCAGATGACTCTTGTAATTGACTGAGCAGTGATGACTCTTGTGAGTTGACTGAGCAGTGATGACACTTGTGAGTTGACTGAGCAGTGATGACACTTGAGAGTTGACTGAGCAGTGATGACTCTTGTGAGTTGACTGAGCAGTGATGACACTTGTGAGTTGACTGAGCAGTGATGACTTTGAGTTGACTGACAGTGATGACCTTGTGAGTTGACTGAGCAGTGATGACTATTGTGAGTTGACTGAGCAGTGATGACTATTGTGAGTTGACTGAGCAGTGATGACTCTTGTGAGTTGACTGAGCAGTGATGACTCTTGTGAGTTGACTGAGCAGTGATGACACTTGTGAGTTGACTAGCAGTGATGACTTTGTGAAGTTGACTTTGGAGCAGTGATGACTCTTGTGAGTTGACTGAGCAGTGATGACACTTGTGAGTTGACTGAGCAGTGATGACACTTGTGAGTTGACTGAGCAGTGATGACTCTTGTGAGTTGACTGAGCAGTGAAGACACTTGTGAGTTGACTGAGCAGTGATGACTCTTGTGAGTTGACTGAGCAGTGATGACTCTTGTGAGTTGACTGAGCAGTGATGACACTTGAGAGTTGACTGAGCAGTGATGACTCTTGTGAGTTGACTGAGCAGTGATGACACTTGAGAGTTGACTGAGCAGTGATGACACTTGAGAGTTGACTGAGCAGTGATGATTCTTGTGAGTTGACTGAGCAGTGATGACACTTGAGAGTTGACTGAACAGTGATGACTCTTGTGAGTTGACTGAGCAGTGATGACACTTGTGAGTTGACTGAGCAGTGATGACTCTTGTGAGTTGACTGAGCAGTGATGACTCTTGTGAGTTGACTGAGCAGTGAAGACACTTGTGAGTTGACTGAGCAGTGATGACTCTTGTGAGTTGACTGAGCAGTGATGACTCTTGTGAGTTGACTGAGCAGTGATGACACTTGAGAGTTGACTGAGCAGTGATGACTCTTGTGAGTTGACTGAGCAGTGATGACACTTGAGAGTTGACTGAGCAGTGATGACTCTTGTGAGTTGACTGAGCAGTGAAGACACTTGTGAGTTGACTGAGCAGTGATGACTCTTGTGAGTTGACTGAGCAGTGATGACTCTTGTGAGTTGACTGAGCAGTGATGACTCTTGTGAGTTGACTGAGCAGTGATGACTCTTGTGAGTTGACTGAGCAGTGATGACACTTGTGAGTTGACTGAGCAGTGATGACCTTGTGAGTTGACTGACAGTGAAACTTGTGAGTTGACTGAGCAGTGATGACTCTTGTGAGTTGACTGAGCAGTGAAGACACTTGTGAGTTGACTGAGCATGATGACTCTGTGAGTTGACTGAGCAGTGATGACTCTGGAGTTGACTGAGCAGTGATGACACTTGTGAGTGACTGAGCAGTGATGACTCTTGTGAGTTGACTGAGCAGTGATGACTCTTGTGAGTTGACTGAGCAGTGATGACTCTTGTGAGTTGACTGAGCAGTGATGACTCTTGTGAGTTGACTGAGCAGTGATGACACTTGAGAGTTGACTGAGCAGTGATGACTCTTGTGAGTTGACTGAGCAGTGATGACACTTGAGAGTTGACTGAGCAGTGATGACACTTGAAAGTTGACTGAGCAGTGATGACTCTTGTGAGTTGACTGAGCAGTGATGACACTTGTGAGTTGACTGAGCAGTGATGACACTTGTGAGTTGACTGAGCAGTGAAGACACTTGTGAGTTTACTGAGCAGTGATGACACTTGTGAGTTGACTGAGCAGTGATGACACTTGAGAGTTGACTGAGCAGTGATGACACTTGTGAGTTGACTGAGCAGTGATGACACTTGTGAGTTGACTGAGCAGTGAAGACACTTGTGAGTTGACTGAGCAGTGATGACTCTTGTGAGTTGACTGAGCAGTGATGACACTTGAGAGTTGACTGAGCAGTGATGACACTTGTGAGTTGACTGAGCAGTGAAGACACTTGTGAGTTGACTGAGCAGTGATGACTCTTGTGAGTTGACTGAGCAGTGATGACTCTTGTGAAGTTTACAAAACACTTTCTTGTGAGTTTCAACTCGTACACACACTCACAAACACACTTACAGAGGATGAAGACACACCGGCAAACACACTCACAATACACACTCATAAACATTCACGTGTCACGCTTACACACATACACACACACACAAAGTTACATTCCCAGATACACATAACCCAGAATAACATACATGGAAGTCACGCATGACAGTGTCCACCGTTGAAGACACTGCAAGACTCCAAGCAGACATAAACCAAATCTTTAAATGTTCTGCAGAAAATAATATGAAGTTCTATGATGAGAAATTTCAATTATTCAGATATGGAAAACATGAGGATATTAAAATTTCATCGGAGTATAAAACAAATTCCAACCACACAATAGAGCGAACAACTAATGTTAAAGACCTGTGAGTGATCATGTTAGAGGATCTAACATTCAAGGACCGTAACACTGTAGCAATCGCGTCTGCTAGAAAAATGACAGGATGGATAATGAGAACCTTCAAAACCAGGGATGCCAAGCCCATGATGACACTTTTCAGGTCGCTTGTTCTATCTAGGCTGGAATATTGCTGCACACTAACTGCACCTTTCAAGGCAGGTGAAATTGCTGACCTAGAAAATGTGCAGAGAATCTTCACGGCACGCATAACTGCGATAAACCACCTCAATTACTGGGAACGCTTGACGTTCCTAAACCTGTACTCCCTAGAACGCAGGCGAGAGAGATACGTTATTATATACACTTGGAAAATCCTAGAGGGATTGGTACCAAACTTGCACACGAGAGTCACTCCCTACGAAAGCAAAAGACTCGGCAGACGATGCAAAATCCCCCCAATGAAAAGCAGGGGTGCCACTACCACGTTGAGAGACAACACAATAAGTGTCAGGAGCCCAAGACTGTTCAACTGCCTCCCAGCGTACATAAGGGGGATTACCAATAGACCCCTGGCTGTCTTCAAGCAGGCACTGGACAGGCACCTAAAGTCGGTACCTGACCAGCCGGGCTGTGGTTCGTACGTAGGACTGCGTGCGGCCAGCAGTAACAGCCTGGTTGATCAGGCTCTGATCCACCATGAGGCCTGGTCACAGACCGGGCCGCGGGGGCGTTGACCCCCAGAACTCTCTCCATTTAAACTCCAGGTCTCCAGGTAAACAAACACATGATGCACTTACAAACACATGATGCACTTACAAACACATGATGCACTTACAAACACATGATGCACTTACAAACACATGATGCACTTACAAACACATGATGCACTTACAAACACATGATGCACTTACAAACACATGATGCACTTACAAACACATGATGCACTTACAAACACATGATGCACTTACAAACACATGATGCACTTACAAACACATGATGAACTTACAAACACATGATGTACTTACAAACACATGATGCACTTACAAACACATGATGCACTTACAAACACATGATGCACTTACAAACACATGATGCATTTACAAACACATGATGCACTTACAAACACATGATGCACTTACAAACACATGATGCACTTACAAACACATGCACTTACAAGAGAGAGGACCTAGTAGCAATCAGTGAAGAGGCGGGGCCAGGAGCTATGACTCGACCCCTACAACCACAAATAGGTGAGTACAAATAGGTGAGTACACATGATACACTTACAAACACATGATGCACTTACAAACACATGATGCACTTACAAACACATGATGCACTTACAAACACATGATGCACTTACAAACACATGATGCACTTACAAACACATGATGCACTTACAAACACATGATGCACTTACAAATACATGATGCACTTTCAAACACATGATGCACTTACAAACACATGATGCACTTACAAACCCATGATGCACTTACAAACACATGATGCACTTACAAACACATGATGCACTTACAAACACATGATGCACTTACAAACACATGATGCACTTACAAACACATGATGCACTTACAAACACATGATGCACTTACAAACACATGATGCACTTACAAACACATGGTGCACTTACAAACGCATGATGCACTTACAAACATATGAAGTACAAACAAACATGACCCACTAACAAACACAGAAGACACAAACACATAGAATGATAACCACAGTATCATCCTGATTCTGGGTATAAGGACACACAACAGGAGGGATGGGATAATATCATTCTCCACTAAGTCTGGATATCTTCCCACACAGGAATCAGATATTATGATATCACTGATACGGAGGTGCGATCTGCTTGTGACAAGCCCGGAGGTGAAGATTGAAGTGGCCATCCCTTTTCCCATTCTTGAAACCATCCTGCTGAAGTATATCAGTTGGGTTGATACGGCGCACGCTGTCAGCGGCCCTGTAAACCCCAACAACAAGTATATCAGTTCTAGTAGACAAAAACAAAACACGGAGACCAAAAGCTCTGTGATCTGTTTCGTTCGTAAAATTATATGTGTGGGCAACATAAAATTTCCGCTAGACTGCTAGAATGAGGCTGGTATATCGTCACCTGTGGCAGATGCAGCAGTTAACACAGATGAACCTCGCACGTCTGCTAGTTGTACATGTTAGCTCTGTCAGCAAAGAGGAGACGCACCACCTTCACCATTATATAGGTGAATGTTCGGTTGTCAGTGTCTTCAGGTCTGGTGGAATGTAGTGTTTGGCACTGTGTGAATACTTTATCTACTCTGGGTTACTTGTGGTTACCCTTATTGGTCACTCTAAAGTTATCAGTCAGCACTGATTAGAAACCTAGTGGCGCTGGCCGACAACTATCCCAGGTGTTACGATGACTACCACCCCAGGTGCTAGGACGACAACCATCCTAGGTGCTGGGACGACAATCATACCAGGTGCTGGGACGACAATCATCCCAGGTGATGAGACGACAATCATCCCAGGTGCTCTATGACAACCATCCCAGGTGCTGGGACGACAATCATCCCAGGTGATGGGACGACAATCATCCCAGGTGCTCTATGACAACCAACCCAGGTGCTGGGACGACAATCATCCCAGGTGCTGGGACGACAATCAACCCAGGTGCTGGGACGACAATCAACCCAGGTGCTGAGACGACAACTAACCCAGGTGCTGGGACGACAATCATCCCAGGTGCTGGGACGACAACCAACCCAGGTGCTGGGACGACAATCATCCCAGGTGCTGGGAAGACAACCATCCCAGGTGCTGGGACAACAACCATACCAGGTGCTGGGAATACAACCATCCCAAGTGCTGGGTCGACAATCATCCCAGGTGCTAGGAAGACAACCATCCCAGGTGTTGGGACGACAATAAATCCAAGTGCTGGGACGGCTATCATCCCAGGTGCTGGGACGACAATCATCCCAGGTGATGGGACGACAATCATCCCAGGTGCTCTATGACAACCATCCCAGGTGCTGGGACGACAATAATCCCAGGTGCTGGGAAGACAACCATCCCAGGTGCTGGGACGACAATCAACCCAGGTGTTGGGACGACAATCATCCCAGGTGCTGGGACGACAACCTTCCCAGGTGCTGGGACGACAACCATCCCAGGTGCTGGGACGACAACCTTCCCAGGTGCTGGAACGACAACCTTCCCAGGTGCTGGGACGACAACCTTCCCAGGTGCTGGGACGACAACCTTCCCAGGTGCTGGGACGACAACCATCCCAGGTGCTGGGACAAGTATCCCAGGTGCTGGGACAAGTATCCCAAGTGCTGGGACAAGTATCCAAGGAGCTGGGACAAGTATCCCAGGTGCTGGGACAAGTATCCCAGATGCTGGGACAAGTATCCCAGGTGCTGGGACAAGTATCCCAGGTGCTGGGACAACCATCCCAGGTGCTGGGACAAGTATACCAGGTGCTGAGACAAGTATCCCAGGTGCTGAGACAAGTATCCCATGTGCTGAGACAAGTATCCCAGGTGCTGGGACAACCATCCCAGGTGCTGGGACAAGTATACCAGGTGCTGAGACAAGTATCCCAGGTGCTGAGACAAGTATCCCAGGTGCTGGGAAAAGTAGCCCAGGTGCTGGGAAAAGTATCCTAGGTGCTGGGAAAAGTAGCCCAGGTGCTGGGAAAAGTATCCCAGGTGCTGGACAAGTATCCCAGGTGCTGGGACAAGTATCCCAGGTGCTGGACAAGTATACCAGGTGCTGAGACAAGTATCCCAGGTGCTGAGACAAGTATCCCAGGTGCTGGGAAAAGTATCCCAGGTGCTGGGAAAAGTATCCTAGGTGCTGGGACAAGTATCCCAGGTGCTGGGACAAGTATCCCAGGTGCTGGACAAGTATCCCAGGTGCTGGGATACGAGGCTGTCACAGTGTTATTCGTCTACCACACCTTGTAACAACACACGGAGGTTCACACAATCCTTTTATGCATGGAGGAACTTTCGAGAAGGTGGAGGGGGGAAGGGGGGCTGGGATTGAGGTGTTGTAAGTAGGGGAAGTCAAGGTCCTTGAAGATACCGGAGGCACTTGGGTGCCATACTTCCGTCTACCTTCCACTGGCACCTTTACGTCTGTCTGTTGCAGCGGCATTTGGCATATTTGTCTGCAACTGTTCTTGACAACGGTGCATGTGGGCGAGGGAGAGGGGGTGGGGGTGGGTGGTTTATGAGGCACTGTGCGAGGTGTGGGCCAGGTGGGTGGATGACCACCTTAGGCTGGTCACTAAAGAGTGACATTCAGAATGTTACGTGATGGTGTCATCACACACGAGACGGGTGTTACAGACAGGAGGCGAGAGTGGGTGGAGGTCTGTGTTGGTTGTTCTGGAAGAGGGGGTAGGCACTGGCTACCCACCAGGGCACGGAGGTTGGGGGGCACGGCTGCCCACCCGCTGATGGTGGGCAGCAGGGAAGTCAGTCAGTGAGGTGCTGCCGTGACGATCGGACGTACGCTACACTCAGCTCTTGCAACATTCCATGCGTGCTAAGGTAAAGTCACTGTTTGTTTGTGTGGTACAGCGGGGCGGGTACACCTCCTCTCACTCGCCTCACATCAATATCCTCCTCACTTATTGTCAGCGATACTTCAGTTATTGTTCGTTGCATAATAACCCAGGTATTTCCATTGTTTATGTCTGGTATAGAGTTTGTGTGTCATGGAGGAGGCTGTGGCACCACCCAGCTGCTCTAACTGCCTCTACCCATATGACGGTCTATTTCTCGCCTGCCTGAGAATCTTTCCTAAAAACGCCTGCAAAGCCTTAAAAATGTCGGGAAAATATTGCGAAATCCTAATATTTTCATTTTTTTTATATAAATTGTGATGATTTTTGTTCATTTTTTCTATTAAAATGCAGTTTTTGAGAGTAGGTTCGAAGCCTCGACAACTGCACTGCCAGTCCAGGCTTCTCCTCCGAAATAAAATATCTATAAAAAACATTATATTAATGTCGATCGCTGGAGGCTCGATCCTCCGTCAGCTAGTCACCAGACAGAAATGTTGATCTCAAGACAAGTACTGCAAGATGCTGCAACAAAGACTTCAACAAAATGCAGGAATGATTCAACAATTGCCTTCTGGGCTTCATCCCAAGTAAATGTCAAGTTATGATGATGTGCTGGACGTGGATAGAAGTCTTCAGGGAAACTGGACAGACCCCCTAGGGCCAGATCAACCAGGCTGTGATGACTCAGGCAGCACCAGACGAGCCTGGCCCAAGGCCGGACTCTGAGAGTAGGAAAACTCTTGGAATTCATCAAAGAGGAGGAGGAGGAATTCATCAGGAGGCGGTAGTAGGCATGGGGTAAAGTACCTCCCGAGAGGCCGGTCACTGGATGACAGAGGGAGCGAGGTAGGTGAGTAGAACACAACACTGATGACAGAGGGAGCGAGGTAGGTGAGTAGAACACAACACTGATGACAGAGGGAGCGAGGTAGGTGAGTACAACACAACACTGATGACAGAGGGAGCGAGGTAGGTGAGTACAACACAACACTGATGACAGAGGGAGCGAGGTAGGTGAGTACAACACAACACTGATGACAGAGGGAGCGAGGTAGGTGAGTACAACACAACACTGATGACAGAGGGAACGAGGTAGGTGAGTACAACACAACACTGATGAAAGAGGGAGCGAGGTAGTGAGTACAACACAACACTGATGACAGAGGGAGCGAGGTAGGTGAGTAGAACACAACACTGATGACAGAGGGAGCGAGGTAGGTGAGTACAACACAACACTGATGACAGAGGGAGCGAGGTAGGTGAGTACAACACAACACTGATGACAGAGGGAGCGAGGTAGGTGAGTACAACACAACACTGATGACAGAGGGAGCGAGGTAGTGAGTACAACACAACACTGATGACAGAGGGAACGAGGTAGGTGAGTACAACACAACACTGATGAAAGAGGGAGCGAGGTAGTGAGTACAACACAACACTGATGACAGAGGGAGCGAGGTAGGTGAGTACAACACAACACTGATGACAGAGGGAGCGAGGTAGTGAGTACAACATAACACTGATGACAGAGGGAGCGAGGTAGGTGAGTACAACACAACACTGATGACAGAGGGAGCGAGGTAGGTGAGTACAACACAACACTGATGACAGAGGGAGCGAGGTAGGTGAGTACAACACAACACTGATGACTATGGCCCTCTTGCCTAGAAACATGCACACAGAAACTATGGCCCTCTTGCCTAGAAACATGCACACATAAACTATGGCCCTCTTGCCTAGAAACATGCACACATAAACTATGGCCCTCTTGCCTAGAAACATGCACACAGAAACTATGGCCCTCTTGCCTAGAAACATGCACACAGAAACTATGGCCCTCTTGCCTAGAAACATGCACACAGAAACTATGGCCCTCTTGCCTAGAAACATGCACACATAAACTATGGCCCTCCTGCCTAGAAACATGCACACATAAACTATGGCCCTCTTGCCTAGAAACATGCACACAGAAACTATGGCCCTCTTGCCTAGAAACATGCACACATAAACTATGGCCCTCTTGCCTAGAAACATGCACACATAAACTATGGCCCTCTTGCCTAGAAACATGCACACATAAACTATGGCCCTCTTGCCTAGAAACATGCACACATAAACTATGGCCCTCTTGCCTAGAAACATGCACACATAAACTATGGCCCTCTTGCCTAGAAACATGCACACATAAACTATGGCCCTCTTGCCTAGAAACATGCACACAGAAACTATGGCCCTCTTGCCTAGAAACATGCACACAGAAACTATGGCCCTCTTGCCTAGAAACATGCACACAGAAACTATGGCCCTCTTGCCTAGAAACATGCACACAGAAACTATGGCCCTCTTGCCTAGAAACATGCACACATAAACTATGGCCCTCCTGCCTAGAAACATGCACACATAAACTATGGCCCTCTTGCCTAGAAACATGCACACAGAAACTATGGCCCTCTTGCCTAGAAACATGCACACATAAACTATGGCCCTCTTGCCTAGAAACATGCACACATAAACTATGGCCCTCTTGCCTAGAAACATGCACACATAAACTATGGCCCTCTTGCCTAGAAACATGCACACAGAAACTATGGCCCTCTTGCCTAGAAACATGCACACAGAAACTATGGCCCTCCTGCCTAGAAACATGCACACAGAAACTATGGCCCTCCTGCCTAGAAACATGCACACAGAAACTATGGCCCTCCTGCCTAGAAACATGCACACAGAAACTATGGCCCTCCTGCCTAGAAACATGCACACAGAAACTATGGCCCTACTGCCTAGAAACATGCACACAGAAACTATGGCCCTCTTGCCTAGAAACATGCACACAGAAACTATGGCCCTCTTGCCTAGAAACATGCACACAGAAACTATGGCCCTACTGCCTAGAAACATGCACTCAAACACTCGTGCACAACATGTATATACATACAACAGCGTCATCAAGATATAATATGCCATTTTTTCCACCAATAATACTGTCAGGATATTAGAGCGTCAACCTCATGGCAGAGCTGATCAACCTTCAGCAGCCTCAGAATTTACAACATTTTCAGAATACACTCCATCCTGACTGTGCATTCACATTTTGTTTTTAAAAAAAAACAGAACAAGATATCCCGAAGAGGTACCTTGAGAATGCCTCTTCTGATCAGCTTCAAACCTTCAAAACTGGTGTATTAACATTAGAAGGTTTAGACTCTTTTTAGAATGTGTAGGTTCCATTTTGTCAATTTTTATATTCAAAATTGTGTGGTACAATTAACCTGCAAATGTTGTTTTTATTTTCTGAACGACCTAAGTATTTGACGCATCTCAGGTTTAAGATAGAAATAAAAAGTATAAACTACCAACACGGTGGGAAAATTAAACACAAATGCAGTATAATGTGATCCTTTATTGACTACGTTTCGCCCACACAGTGGCTTTATCAAGACACAAACACATGTACCTGGGTGAAGAGTACATGAGTATATATATTGTGAAGAGGCAGGTGGAGAATGTTGGGTAGGTTGTGTTATATATATATATATATATATATATATATATATATATATATATATATATATATATATATATATATATATATATATATATATATATATATTAATTTACATAAACTATCTAAGAAATTTTGTAAGAAAACTGGATTGCTGTACCTCGGGCGCCTGAAGCACAGGCGCCCGAGGTAAGTCCTACCTAAGACAACACTGTGAAGGCTGGGATACTAAGACAACACTGTGAAGGCTGGGATACTAAGACAACACTGTGAAGGCTGGGATACCAAGACAACACTGTGAAGGCTGGGATACCAAGACAACACTGTGAAGGCTGGGATACTAAGACAACACTGTGAAGGCTGGGATACCAAGACAACACTGTGAAGGCTGGGATACCAAGACAACACTGTGAAGGCTGGGATACTAAGACAACACTGTGAAGGCTGGGATACCAAGACAACACTGTGAAGGCTGGGATACTAAGACAACACTGTGAAGGCTGGGATACTAAGACAACACTGTGAAGGCTGGGATACTAAGACAACACTGTGAAGGCTGGGATACTAAGACAACACTGTGAAGGCTGGGATACCAAGACAACACTGTGAAGGCTGGGATACTAAGACAACACTGTGAAGGCTGGGATACTAAGACAACACTGTGAAGGCTGGGATACTAAGACAACACTGTGAAGGCTGGGATACTAAGACAACACTGTGAAGGCTGGGATACCAAGACAACACTGTGAAGGCTGGGATACTAAGACAACACTGTGAAGGCTGGGATACCAAGACAACACTGTGAAGGCTGGGATACTAAGACAACACTGTGAAGGCTGGGATACTAAGACAACACTGTGAAGGCTGGGATACTAAGACAACACTGTGAAGGCTGGGATACTAAGACAACACTGTGAAGGCTGGGATACCAAGACAACACTGTGAAGGCTGGGATACTAAGACAACACTGTGAAGGCTGGGATACTAAGACAACACTGTGAAGGCTGGGATACTAAGACAACACTGTGAAGGCTGGGATACTAAGACAACACTGTGAAGGCTGGGATACCAAGACAACACTGTGAAGGCTGGGATACTAAGAAAACACTGTGAAGGCTGGGATACCAAGACAACACTGTGAAGGCTGGGATACTAAGACAACACTGTGAAGGCTGGGATACTAAGACAACACTGTGAAGGCTGGGATACTAAGACAACACTGTGAAGGCTGGGATACTAAGACAACACTGTGAAGGCTGGGATACCAAGACAACACTGTGAAGGCTGGGATACTAAGACAACACTGTGAAGGCTGGGATACTAAGACAACACTGTGAAGGCTGGGATACTAAGACAACACTGTGAAGGCTGGGATACTAAGACAACACTGTGAAGGCTGGGATACTAAGACAACACTGTGAAGGCTGGGATACTAAGACAACACTGTGAAGGCTGGGATACCAAGACAACACTGTGAAGGCTGGGATACCAAGACAACACTGTGAAGGCTGGGATACTAAGACAACACTGTGAAGGCTGGGATACTAAGACAACACTGTGAAGGCTGGGATACTAAGACAACACTGTGAAGGCTGGGATACTAAGACAACACTGTGAAGGCTGGGATACTAAGACAACACTGTGAAGGCTGGGATACTAAGACAACACTGTGAAGGCTGGGATACCAAGACAACACTGTGAAGGCTGGGATACCAAGACATAGAAAACAGGAGAGCCATAATAGACATGATCACAATATAATGAAGAAATTTAAGAGACAGACAAAGTTAAGGTGGACACAGTGTAACAGCAAAAAGCAATAAATGCGGTAACTACAGGTTTAAATAAGCCATTGACTCAAGCCATTAACTCAAATAAGCCATTGGCTCAAATAAGCTACCAGTAGCTGGAGGGAGGGTCGTCGCCCCTTCCCCTGCTGCCCGGTCCCAGACCAGGCCTCCTTTTGTGATTCCTCCCTACTGGTTTAGCGCTTCCCCCATGATTGTAATAAGTGTGACAGTGGTCAAGTGATGAGAGTGCACAGGCGTGGCCCAAGAGCTAGAGTTCAACCCCCTCACGATCCTGTGGTCGTTTATGTTGCCAAGTTTTTGCTGTTGTTACCAACACACCTGTACGTCCATACACACCTGTAGGCTCCCTACACATCTGTAGCCTCCCTACACACGTAGCCTCCCTACACATCTGTAGCGTACCTTACGCAATTCGCTATAGCACGGTTATGTTGTTAAAGTATGGTCCGAAATTGTGGTTACTGTATATCTGTCAGCAAAAACATAAACACTGTATCGCACTACCAGGCTTCCTTTACACACACACATACACACACACACACACACACACACACACACACACACACACACACACACATCGACATGGCACTGGAGGACAGGAGGGACAGGGGGAGACATGATAACGACATATAAAATACTGAGAGGAATCGACAAGGTGGACAGAGACAGGATGTTCCAGAGATGGGACACAGCAACAAGGGGTCACAATTGGAAGTTGAAGACTCAGATGAGTCACGGGGATGTTAGGAAGTATTTCTTCAGTCATAGAGTTGTCAGGAAGTGGAATAGTCTGGAGAGTGATGTATTGGAGGCAGGATCCATACATTGCTTTAAGAAGAGGTATGATAAAGCTCACGGAGCAGGGAGAGAGTGACTTAGTAGCGACAAATGAAGAGGCGGGGCCAAGAGCTATGAATCGACCCCTGCAACTACAATTAGGTGAGTATATGACGTAAGGGATAGTCACAGGTATCTGTGTAAGCAGACTTTGTGAAGCTAACGAGAATACAAACATGTGAGAACCAGGAAAGACTACAGATGGACCCGGGCATCTGCAGGTCTTTTCTGACGAGTGCCTGCCAGAATTTAATCGTAGCAAGTGCAAAGTTATGAGGCATGGGAAAGGGCAAAGAAGATCGCAGATGGAGTACAGACTCGGGGGGTAAAAAAAAACTGCAAACCTTACCCAAGGAGAAGGCCCCTGTGGTAAGCATTGTACCGAGCATATCGCCTGAGGCACACATCATCCGAATACCTGCTGAAGCGAGGAGTCATTCACCACACTATACAACATAACTCACACCCATATTGATGCATGAAACTCACACCTGATCAAACATGTCGAGAAAGTGCAGAAGTTTGCAACAAGAATAGTCCCGGAACTAAAGTGTGTCTTATGAGGAGAGGTTAAGGGAACTCAACCTGATGACACTAGAGGGTCTTATGAGGAGAGGTTAAGGGAACTCAACCTGATGACACTAGAGGACAGAAGACCTAGGGTTGATATGATGACGTACAAAATACTGATATGGCAGGGTGGACAGGGACAGATTGTTTGAGAGACTGGAAGCAGGAGCTGGAGGGCACAACTGCAAGTTGAAAGGACAGATGAGTCAAGGAGATGTTAGGAAGTATTCCTTCAGTCTAATAATAGTCAGGAAATGGAACAACCTGGACAGTGGAGTGGTACAGGCAGAGTCCATACATAGCTTTATGAAGAGGTACGATAAGGCTCTTGAAACAAGAGAAATGGAACCCAGTAGTGACAAGCTTAGAGGCAGGACCAGAATAAGATAAAATTTTGTACTGATTTTAAACCCCGGAGGGTTAGCCACCCAGGACTGTCTGTCTTATTCCATTGTGGTCCATCAGTCTTGTCCCCCGGGATGCGACCCACACCAGTCAGTGCTAGGTGAACGGGGACCGCAGGTGTAAGGTGAGTGTACATACGTGCACACATAATGACTCCTTTAGTTATAATGAAGTTATAATATTAATATCGCGCATGATCTTGTTCATACTGGCCACTGTATGTAGCACTCAACCTCCTTATTGACCTACGTTACCTTCCTGGGAATAATCGGTGGTGTTCACTAAGTGTCGGTGGTGTTCACTAAGTGTCGGTGGTGTTCGCTAAGTGTTGGTGGTGTTTGCTAAGTGTCGGTGGTGTTCGCTAAGTATTGGTGGTGTTTGATAAGTGTCGGTGGTGTTCGCTAAGTGTTGGTGGTGTTTGCTAAGTGTCGGTGGTGTTTGCTAAGTGTCGGTGGTGTTTGCTAAGTGTTGGTGGTGTTTGCTAAGTGTCGGTGGTGTTTGCTAAGTGTTGGTGGTGTTTGCTAAGTGTTGGTGGTGTTTGCTAAGTGTTGGTGGTGTTTGCTAAGTGTCGGTGGTGTTTGCTAAGTGTCGGTGGTGTTTGCTAAGTGTCGGTGGTGTTTGCTAAGTGTTGGTGGTGTTTGCTAAGTGTTGGTGGTGTTCGCTAAGTGTTGGTGGTGTTTGCTAAGTGTCGGTGGTGTTCGCTAAGTATTGGTTGTGTTTGATAAGTGTCGGTGGTGTTCGCTAAGTGTTGGTGGTGTTTGCTAAGTGTCGGTGGTGTTTGCTAAGTGTCGGTGGTGTTTGCTAAGTGTTGGTGGTGTTTGCTAAGTGTCGGTGGTGTTTGCTAAGTGTTGGTGGTGTTTGCTAAGTGTTGGTGGTGTTTGCTAAGTGTCGGTGGTGTTTACTAAGTGTTGGTGGTGTTTGCTAAGTGTTGGTGGTGTTTGCTAAGTGTTGGTGGTGTTCGCTAAGTGTTGGTGGTGTTTGCTAAGTGTTGGTGGTGTTTGCTAAGTGTTGGTGGTGTTTGCTAAGTGTCGGTGGTGTTTGCTAAGTGTTGGTGGTGTTTGCTAAGTGTTGATGGTGTTTGCTAAGTGTCGGTGGTGTTTGCTAAGTGTTGGTGGTGTTTGCTAAGTGTCGGTGGTGTTTGCTAAGTGTTGGTGGTGTTTGCTAAGTGATCTTCAGTAAAGAAATTGAATGAGTGAATCATGTGTTGGACGCTGCAGTAGTCTATGGTGATGGTGCACCATCAGGATGGTATTAATGATATTTGATGGAGTATAGTGGTGGTAGTGATATGGTAGATGTATGTTGTGGGTGGTGGTGGTAGTGGTGGTGGTGGTAGTGGTGGTGGTGGTAGTGGTGGTGGTGGTAGTGGTGGTGGTGGTAGTGGTGGTGGTGGTAGTGGTGGTGGTGGTAGTGGTGGTGGTGGTAGTGGTGGTGGTGGTAGTGGTGGTGGTGGTAGTGGTGGTGGTGGGCAGCACCACCACACAAACCAGACAGACGCGTCATACCACTGTTATCTTCCAGAGAGAAAAAAACAAGAGACCAGTTAAAAAAAAGGTTGAGGTTACGCATTACCTGTGTGTGTGTGTGTGTGTGTGTGTGTGTGTGTGTGTGTGTGTGTGTGTGTGTGTGTGTGTGTGTGTGTGTGTGTGTGTGTGTGTGTGTGTGTGTGTGTGTGTGTTGTGTGTGTGTGTGTGTGTGTGTGTGTGTGTGTGTGTGTGTGTGTGTGTGTGTGTGTGTGTGTGTGTGTGTGTGTGTGTGTGTGTGTGTGTGTTGTGTGTTTCTGTGTGTGTGTGTGTGTGTGTGTGTGTGTGTGTGTGTGTGTGTGTGTGTGTGTGTGTGTGTGTGTGTCTGTGTGTGTGTCTGTGTGTGTGTGTGTGTGTGTGTGTGTGTGTGTGTGTGTGTGTGTGTGTGTGTGTGTGTGTGTGTGGTGTGTGTGTGTGTGTGTGTGTGTGTGTCTGTGTGTGTGTGTGTGTGTTGTGTGTGTGTGTGTGTGTGTGTGTGTCTGTGTGTGTCTGTGTGTGTGTGTGTGTGTGTGTGTGTGTGTGTGTGTGTGTCTGTGTGTGTCTGTGTGTGTGTGTGTGTGTGTGTGTGTGTGTGTGTGTGTGTGTGTGTGTGTGTGTCTGTGTGTGTGTGTGTGTGTGTGTGTGTGTCTGTGTGTGTGTGTGTGTGTGCTGTGTTGTGTCGTGTGTGTGTGTGTGTGTCTGTGTGTGTGTGTCTGTGTGTGTGTGTGTGTGTGTGTGTGTGTGTGTGTGTGTCTGTGTGTGTGTGTGTGTGTTGTCTGTGTGTGTGTGTGTGTGTGTGTGTCTGTGTGTGTTGTGTGTGTGTGTGTGTGTGTGTCTGTGTTGTGTGTGTGTGTGTGTGTGTTGTGTGTGTGTGTGTGTGTGTGTGTGTGTGTGTGTGTGTGTGTGTGTGTGTGTGTGTGTGTGTGTGTGTGTGTGTGTGTGTGTGTGTGTGTGTGTGTGTGTGTGTGCCCCAGGGCAGGGTGCTCGGCACCTTCCTCCAGGACAATACTGACCTTTGGATGCCTTGCCCCAAGCTTCTCTTGTTGATACCCATGTACCTGCTAGTTCACCTGCTGTTCTCTCTCCCCCATCTTAGCTCCTACTCATTTTCTTTGTACTAATTCCTTCTGCTGTTTCTCTTCCTCCCTCTCCTCTCCCTCTTCTAGTCCTCCTGACCCCCCTCCACCACAGACCCGCCTCTACCACAGACCCGCCTCCACCACAGACCCGCCTCCACCACAGACCCGCCTCCACCACAGACCCGCCTCCACCACAGACCCGCCTCCACCACAGACCTAAAAAGAGGTCTTGGAGGAAGAGAACCAAAACTAATAAAAGAACAGTGTAATGATTGTCTTTGCCTGAAGTCAAACCTGTGTGTTGTTTGTTGTGTTGCGTCTGTTGTTTGTTCTGTTACGTCTGTTGTGTTGCGTGTTTTGTTGTGTTGCGTGTGGTGGTGGTGGTTAGCAACGAGGCTGGTGGTTGTGGTGGTTAATAAAACTAGTGGTTGTGGTGGTTGTTTTAGAGAGTGATTAGCAGGTGTGTAGAGTAGTCTTAGTCTTCCTTCAAGACTGAACAATGTGTGTTGACTTAAGGTCACACGTCCTTGTTGACTGCTTGGTCAACCAGGCTATTTCTGCTAGCGGCTCGCAAGCACACCTAGCCATTAAAATTTGAGTGATCCGGACCTCGCATGATGGCGTTCCCCTTCTACCTTACCTCCAGTAATATTTCTTGTCTGCTGGATGCTGACACGGTCATCTCTAATTATACCCATGGCTTTTCTGTGTTTCACCGGGGTTTATTACGCATTTCCTCCGGTATCTTTCGTTACAGTTAATATGGTATTACGTTGATTGGTGGCCAGGCCCTGGGGTATGTTCCGGGTACATATTATCACACGTGTGTGCGCTGAAGAATCATAATAAAGGAATGACTCTCTGGGGGGATTGAACACGACGGGGTTTGATAACCCTCTATACTGCGGATTTGAATTCTGAATCATTATATTATCAGGCGTCTCGCTTCTCGATTTCGAAAGTATATTTCAAGTGTTTTATAGTCATTTCCGGTAGGTCAGGTGTTTATGAACACTTCGCTGCCAGTTAATGATCTTTACACTTTCTATGTGTATTGTGTCTCCTGCCTTGTATGGTGTTGTGAGCGCACAACAATACTCCAGACGTGGAAGTACAATTGATTTGAAGACTATGTCGTCAAGGTACTGTATTGTGCATCTCGTATCCACCCTATGGACGCTACCTCAAGATTTACAATACGTTTACACACTAGGCCTAAAAGGGTTAACAGCAGAATTCTTGAGTATTTACAAATTTAACTTTAAATTAGAAGCAAATTTAGGATACTTGCGCTATATTCCCCAACACGTGGACAATCCAGCACACACACTTTACGTTTAATATGGCCATCATGTGTGTGTATCAAGCTGCCAGAAGTACTTGTAGCCAAGCTTAAGTCTGGCTACAACACCAGTCAGTCTGTACACATTACAAGTTGCTCCATAAACGTGCTGATCCACGTCCATGTTATCATAGTGAGTGATAGATCTACCCAGGCTTCTGACTCCATTCCTATGACATTAAAACTAAGTAATTATCTTATAATACTGTTCCTGGTATCTGACACAGATTAAAGTACTTTCTTTATCAAATTTCACAGCTTTATCATGTAGGAATAAGTCAGTGTGTGATGGCATACATAACAATTATGCATTAATTGCTTTCTCTGAATTATTTTTTTTTTAATATCTATATATGGCTTCTCCGAGGAGCATATTAGTCATTATGCGAGTCAAGAGCCTTCAGTGATGGCACAGAATCACTAATGATCAAGGAGTTAAGCTTAATGTCGTAACTTTAGTATCATTAGGATGACAAACAGTTTAGTTAGTAGAAGCCCACTTGTTAATTCTTATGTATAATTAATCATAGTTTCTATAATTATAGTCCAAGGAAGTGTCAACGGTAGTAGATTTATCCTGCCAGTGCGCTCCTGATGTGACGTAACCCAGGCCAGTATATGTTGATGTGGCCCTGGTAGAGATGTTGATGTGGCCTTGGTAGAGATGTTGATGTGGCCCTGGTAGAGATGTTGATGTGGCCCGGGGTGATGTGTACTCACCTAGTTGTGGTTGCAGGGCTCGATTCACAGCTCCTGGCCCCGCCTCTTCACTGGTCGCTACTAGGTCACTCTTCCTGCTCCATGAGCTTTATCATACCTCTTCTTAAAGCTATGTATGGATCCTGCCTCCACTACATCACTTCCCAGTGTGTGTCTGTGTGTGTGTAGCTCTGTGGTGGGTCGTAAGTTTTCAGTACAAGGTAACACTGTGTATAAACTACAGTATCACAGAATCACTCATTACAATTTCATTTATCATTATCAATAGTTTTTATTGGAATAAAAGAAGTTGCATTGTGGAGGACGATGAGGCAGAAACAACGACATGACCAGGGACGACATGATGCACTTTTTATTCCCTGGTGATGAAGTGAGTGGACCAGCAGGTGTACATCCTGTGGGCTGGAGGTCACCTTAAATGCAACTTCATCTTCCTGGTGAGGTGAGTTGATGGACAGGTGTACATCCTGTGGGCTGGAGGTCCCCTCAAATACCTCACCTGCCAGGTGAGGTTGTAAACACTGAGCTGTGGTACTGATAGGTAAAACCAGGTTAGATTAAGTTTCACACAAACACGAAAACGTGTATTTAACCACGAATATACAAAACAAAAATAGGAAAAAAAAGAAAGCCACGATACGTCTGGCAACGAGCTAGTAGAGAGGGGAAAAAATGAACAGAGGCAGCGTTCAAATCTGAACGTTGAACACTGGTGGTATGAGGATTGACTATTAATGACAAGGATAGAGCCTTGAGTTGGGGACGTGAGTAGACTATCCACTGCCCATCCTCCCCGAACTCTCAGTCGCTGAAGCAAATATATATTAGTTGTTGTGGGGAGCGTCGCCCCCCCCCCGCGTCTCACACCAGATCAACTCAACATTAGAAAGGAAATATTACGTGAACGAGAGGAAATCTAGGAAGGCCAAAGAGGGTGAAGAATGTGTGTGTTTGTTGCGAATGTATGTACTGTGTTGAGGGTACATGCAAGCTTACGTGCACGTACGTGCAATCTTTTGCCCGTATGTATAATCTTACGTGCACGTTCGTGCAATCTTACGTGCTCGTACGTACTCTTCCGTACTCGTACGTGTAATATCATCACAGATGGTACTGTGGTCGTCACAGATGGTACTGTGGTTGTCGCAGATGGTACTGTGGTTGTCACAGATGGTACTGTGGTTGTCGCAGATGGTTCTGTGGTTGTCACAGATGGTACTGTGGTTGTCGCAGATGGTACTGTGGTTGTCGCAGATGGTACTGTGGTTGTCACAGATGGTACTGTGGTTGTCACAGATGGTACTGTGGTTGTCGCAGATGGTACTGTGGTTGTCACAGATGGTACTGTGGTTGTCGCAGATGGTACTGTGGTTGTCGCAGATGGTACTGTGGTTGTCACAGATGGTACTGTGGTTGTCACAGATGGTACTGTGGTTGTCGCAGATGGTACTGTGGTTGTCACAGATGGTACTATGGTTGTAGCTCAGGTACGACAGACAGGTAATGAGTCACCACTCTCCAGTCAGGTGTGTGTGGGCGTGCATTCAGGCGAGGGCGTGTGTGCCGATGTGGGCGGGTGTGGGTGTGGACGTGTACAATACCACTACTTCAGAGCTCTCGGTGTACAGTGAACAAATAGCTGAGCTCTAGGTGAATTTCCAGAGGCCTTGAGGAGTGAACACACTCTTGTTTTGAACAAAGGAGGCGCTACAACGGTGGCAAAAACATTGCAAACCAGTAACCCTAATATCACACATCATAAGTTTTTGAGATTGCTCAGACGCCATATTATAAACTTATGAAAAAAAAAATTGCCTGACCTTCACGAGCCCAATATGGATTGCGAACGGGAAGATCATGCTTGTCGCAACTACTAGACCATTACAAAATCGCGGAGGCTTTGTAAGAAAATCAAAATATTGATCTGGTCTACACGGACTTCTGGAAGGCATCTGACAAAAGCGTCCATGGCGTGACAGCCCATGAGACGACGTCATTAGATATACGGGAAAAAGTAAGGGGGATAGATTTTTACATTTTCTGATGAATATTATACACAGAATAACAGTTTTATGGAGCGCACTTCTCCAGGGCACGATCCTAGCACCTGTTTTGCTTCTCATCCTCATAGCAAACATGGATTTAAAACACTAACCACAGCTTAATGACATTCTTTGCGTGAAAGTCACTTCCGTAGACACCATAAAATGCTGACGGGTATAAACAAAGTCTTCCAGTGGGCAGTAGAATTAACATGATACTCAACAGTTACAGAAAGAATGAGCAACTCAGAAGGGGTACCACAGAAAACACAGGAGGACCATCTCACGAAAGGAACATGTGAAAGACTTGGGGTATGTTAGCTGATCTATCATTTAGGGAACACACAGAGGTAAATGCTACGAGAGACAGAAAAATAACAGGGATAGATAATGAGAAGTTTCAAAACAAGAGGAATAATGCCAATGGTGACACTATTCAAGTTGTTTGTACTCTCTTGCTTAGAATAATGCTCAGTGTTGATGGCTCCTTGCAAGTCAGGAGAGATAGAAATGGAACAGAGGTATTGTTTAATGCCGACATAGAGCTAATAAAGCACTGAACCCTCTGAGAATGTCTCAAAGTACAAGAAATTTACTCTGGGAGTAAATGAGACAGACAGACATACAGAATATACAGGCAGACAGACAGACACAGACACATATATAATTGGCAGATACTTGAGGGTCTGGTCCCAAAGTTACTGAGAGACATGGGAGGCAGTGCAAAGTAGACCCAGTGACAAGCAGGGAGGCACCTCGGTCACAATAAGAGAACACTATGTCAACATTCCTGGTGCGAGACTATTCAACTTGCTACCAGCAAATACCAGAAACATTGCCGGAACAATTGCAGAAGTTTTAAAGAGGAAACTGGATCACTACCTCCACCAAGTACCAGATCAACCAGGCTGTGATGGACATGTGGGCCAGTGGGCCGCCAGTAGCAACAGCCTGGATTAATGGATAGTCAGCAAGAAGGTCTGGCCCAGGGCCGGGCCGCGAGAATAGGAAAACTCTTTAAGCAGGGCACACGTAAATCACAGGTGTAGGTGTGGGCGCGTGTGGGCGTGTGTGGGCGTGTGTGCAGGTCGAGTCAGGTAGGTATCGCCCATCTTAAACTCCAACAAGGTCATTATATCTACCTCAGTAGCTGGTGGGTTGTCCTGGTGGGTTGTCCTGGTGGGCTGTCCTGGTGTTGTGACTCATCAAAACACTTGTAACAGAGGTACTTCAGGTGTTGTGACTCATCAAAACACTTGTAACAGAGGTACTTCAGGTGTGTTGACTCATCAAAACACTTGTAACAGAGGTACTTCAGGTGTGTTGACTCATCAAAACACTTGTAACAGAGGTACTTCAGGTGTGTTGACTCATCAAAACACTTGTAACAGAGGTACTTCAGGTGTGTTGACTCGTCAAAACTTTATCCAGTTTAGTCAATGTATTCGTAGTGACTGTTTTTGGCAGCGGATCAGTAGTAAATACGAGCGTGTGTGTGCGTGTGCGTGTGTGTGTGTGCGTGTGCGTGTGTGTGCGTGTGTGTGTGTGTGCGTGTACTCACCTAGTTGTACTCACCTAGTTGTGGTTGCAGGGGTCGAATCACAGCTCCTGGCCCCGCCTCTTCACTGGCCGCTACTGGATCACTCTCCCTGCGCCATGAGCTTTATCATACCTCTTCTTAAAGCTATGAATGGAACCTGCCTCCACTACATCGCTTCCTAAACTATTCCACTTCCCGACCACTCTGTGACTGAAGAAATACTTCCTAACATCTCTGTGATTCATCTGAGTCTTCAACTTCCAACTGTGTCCCCTTGTTACTGTGTCCCATCTCTGGAACATTCTGTCTCTGTCCACTTTGTCAATTCCTCTCAGTATCTTATATGTTGTTATCATGTCCCCCCTATCTCTCCTGTCCTCCAGTGTCGTCAGGTCGATTTCCCTTAACCTCTCCTCGTAGGACATACCCCTTAGCTCCGGGACTAGTCTTGTTGCAAACCTTTGCAATTTCTCGAGCTTCTTCACGTGCTTGGCTAGGTGTGGGTTCCAGTATGGGCCTAACGTACACAGTGTACAGGGTCCTGAACGATTCTTTATTAAGATGTCGGAATGCTGTTCTTAGGTTTGCTAGGCGCCCATATGCTGCAGCAGTTATTTGGTTGATGTGCGCCTCAGGAGATGTTCCTGGTGTTATACTCACCCCAAGATCTTTTTCCTTGATTGAGGTTTGCAGTCTCTGGCCCCCTAGACTGCACTCCGTCTGCGGTCTTCTTTGCCCTTCCCCAATCTTCATGACTTTGCACTTGGTGGGGTTGAACTCCAGGAGCCAATTGCTGGACCAGGCTTGCAGCCTGTTCAGATCCCTTTGTAGTTCTGCCTTGTCCTCGTCCGATTAAATTCTTCTCATCAACTTCACATCATCTGCAAACAGGGACACTTCGGAGTCTATTCCTTCCATCATGTCGTTCACAAATACCAGAAACAGCACTGGTCCTAGGACTGACCCCTGTGGAACCCCACTCGTCACCGGCGCCCACTCTGACACCTCGCCACGTACCATGACTCGCTGCTGTCTTCCTGACAGGTATTCCCTGATCCAATGTAGTACCTTCCCTGTTACCCCTGCCTGGTCCTCCAGCTTCTGCACTAATCTCTTGTGTGGAACTGTGTCAAACGCCCTCTTTCAATCCAAGAATATGCAATATACCAACCCCTCTCTCTCTTGTCTTACTGCTGTCACCCTGTCGTAGAACTCCAGTGTGTGTGTGTGTGTGTGTGTGTGTGTGTGTGTGTGTGTGCTCACCTAATTGAGGTTGCAGAGGTCGAGACTTAGCTCCTTCAATACTCTGTTGATCATGTATTTTTTTTTTTTTACATACCCTGTGTTTGCATCAGCACTTACTAACTCCTCCCTAAAGAGACTCGTGAGTTTCCCTGTCTCCTAATATTATGTTTATTTTTCCCCTATAATCTACCTTGTCCATAATTACTATCGCATTTGCTTTGTCTGCTTTCGTAAGGTGAAGTCCAGGATCTTTCCTTAATTCATGGTATAACTTAAGAAATCTTTAGGGACAACTGTGTTGCGGCGGTCTGAGCTGTTAATAATAACTCCAAAATCACTCTCTTTATCCTATAGTTTCAATATTTTTCCCCATTCTATATTCTTCATGTTCCCTGATTTCACTTTCTCCCATTTCCGTTACATGCCATTTATCTACATTAAATATTTAGTCATTTTCATTTAGTCCTTTTCTGCAAACATAAATAATTTTTTATTCCTTTTGGTAAATTATTTATACAAAATTAGAAACATTATTGGGACGAGTACAGACCCTTGTGGCACCCCACTTGTGACGTCCTTCCAAGCAGACACTTTTCTTATTATTACATTTTCATTCCTATAATTTGCAGTTTCAAAATTAGTCTTTTATGAGGAACTCAGAAGTTATCATCAAGTCTAAGTAAATACAATCTGTCCATCCATTTCTTGCTTGAACAATTTCCGTAACTGTCATAAAAAAATAAGAAAATTTAATACACGTGAATGTGCAGACCGAAAACCAAATTGTTTAGTAGTTACTTTATTGTTCTCTAACTGCTGAATCCACTGTAATAACTTTTTCCAATAATTTGGAACTCTTGTGAACAAACTCGGCCTATGGTTTCACTTTTTTTTTCTTTAATATAGACACAATATATGCCATCTTCCATGTTTGTTCATTTATTTTCCCGTAGAGAAATATTAAAATTTTGGCATAGTGGCTAGCATAACTGAGGTGTTTATCCCACCTGCTCCTCTAGTTATATTCTTATCAACAGCTAGTGCTACCCCTCCTACTGTTTTCATTTTCTCTTCTCACAATGAGGCACCCCTCTGGGAATAATGCACTGGATATCCTTCAAGAAAGCTTTGTCTCTGTGTTAACTATAATGTAAAAGATCGTACGATCTTCTACTACCCTGTCCTGTAACTCAACTTTAGTGAGACCATAAGCATTTGTGTACCAAACCGTCATATTTTTATCATTCAGTTTATTTTGGAAAATCCAGTACCGGGACTTGCTTCTGGACAGAGGGTGAGTGGAAGACGTGGGGCTGGTGTAGTTAGTATCGGAGGGTGAGTGGAAGACGTGGGTCTGGTGTAGATAGTATCGGAGGGTGAGTGGAAGACGTGGGGCTGGTGTAGATAGTATCGGAGGGTGAGTGGAAGACGTGGGGCTGGTGTAGATAGTATCGGAGGGTGAGTGGAAGACGTGGGGCTGGTGTAGATAGTATCGGAGGGTGAGTGGAAGACGTGGGGCTGGTGTAGATAGTATCGGAGGGTGAGTGGAAGACGTGGGGCTGGTGTAGATAGTATCGGAGGGTGAGTGGAAGACGTGGGGCTGGTGTAGATAGTATCAGAGGGTGAGTGGAAGACGTGGGGCTGGTGTAGTTAGTATCGGAGGGACTGGAAGGTTATGTAGTGGGAAAGACGTTGGGTAGACGATAGTAAGGAAATGAGGTTACTGGTTCCTCATGTACTCACCTATATGTGGTTGCAGGGGTCGATTCATAACTCCTGGCTCTGTGTGTGTGTTATCTAGAGGTTACGTGGAAACGGTTTCAGGGGTCACTACCCCCACGACCTGAGACCAGGTCTGTGTGTGTGTGTGTGTGTGTGTGTGTGTGTGTGTGGTGGTACACACCTCGATGCATCACCATGTTGGGTCAGCAGGACAAGCAGCTGGTTGTTTGGTTGTTGTGGCTCTCCACTTGTTCCTTACCTGGCCCATTGAGGTCACTTAGCGTAGCCCGGGTAAAAGTGACATGTGTGGGGGAGGGGGATGAGAGGGAGGGGGAGGGGAATCAGAGGCCAACCCTCTCCTATTATGGTGAGGTGACTCATGACAAGCCTCTCCTCCTCAACCTGTGTCCCTGCCCTCCTCCTCCTCCTCTTCCTCCTCCTCCTCCTCTTCCTCCTCCTCCTCCACCTCCTCCTCTTCCTCTTCCTCGTGCTTCTCTCTCCCTCGTTCTTCTAGTTGTTCCTTTCTTCCTCGTCATCCTCATTTTTGTCTTCGGTTGATCACTGTGAGTACCTTCTATGTCATGGTCATGTCTCACCCAGTGACTCCAGGTAGACTCCAGGTAGACTCACTTCTGGCCTCACTCTGATCTCGTCGTACTTATTCTCGACGCTGTGTGTGAGGTCAGCCTCCACTACGTCATCTTGCGGGTCATTCCATTTTGTTACCACTCTTGTTCTCCTGTAAATCTTTGTAAATCTTTGTAAATCTTTCCTGTAAATCAAATCTTTGTACGTCATAGTCATGTCTCTCCTGATCCTTAGCTGCCAGAAGTCTTGAAGTCTTGAAGACAGCTAGGAACCTTGAAGACAGCCAGGGATCTTGAAGACAGCCAGGGATCTTGAAGACAGCCAGGGATCTTGAAGACAGCCAGGGATCTTGAAGACAGCCAGGGATCTTGAAGACAGCCAGGGATCTTGAAGACAGCCAGGTGTCTTGAAGACAGCCAGGGATCTTGAAGACAGCCAGGTGTCTTGAAGACAGCCAGGGATCTTGAAGACAGCCAGGGGTCCTTCTGTTCCTTGCTCTCTAATTCAAGTTGTTGGGTTTTCCTCATAGTTACATCAGTAAGAAACATATTCTTCAGTCTGGTGTCTTCATTGTTGAAACGTTTCGCCCAGACACCAGGTTAGTTCAGTCGAGTACAATGTGGCACCAGCTGTGCCAATGTTAAGATGAAGACTGCTGTGTAGGGCGAAACTTGTGTCACACTCACACTACAGTGTGTCACACTCACACTACAGTGTGTCACACTCACACTACAGTGTGTCACACTCACACTACAGTGTGTCACACTCACACTACAGTGTGTCACACTCACACTACAGTGTGTCACACTCACACTACAGTGTGTCACACTCACACTACAGTGTGTCACACTCACACTACAGTGTGTCACACTCACACTACAGTGTGCCACACTCACACTACAGTGTGTCACACTCACACTACAGTGTGCCACACTCACACTACAGTGTGTCACACTCACTACAGTGTGTCACACTCACACTACAGTGTGTCACACTCACACTACAGTGTGTCACACTCACACTACAGTGTGCCACACTCACACTACAGTGTGTCACACTCACTACAGTGTGCCACACTCCCACTACAGTGTGCCTCACTCACTACAGTGTGCCACACGCTACATTGTGCCACACACCCTACTGGGTGCCACACACACTATATGGTGCCACTCTTCCCACACAGAATGTTTCCTTTGATTAGGAACCCCAGCATCTCTATCGGCATAAATAATGGGGATATTTCCCCTTCTAAATTTGCTGAGACTTACGTCCGATGACCCGGGGTGACTTATGGATATTGAACGCACAACTGACTGCATAGTCTGACCTGTTTTGGGATTAGGGTCATGTGATCAAGGTCATGTGATCAAGGTCATGTTATGTGATCATGATTTATGTGATACGAGAATTGATCACGTCAGAAGAGAATTGGGGGATTAATCAAGACCTTCAGTGCATGTGTGGCACTGTGCAGGTGTGAGGGATCGTTCAGGTGTGTGGCATTGTGCGAGGTGTGAATGACCGTGCAGGTGCACAGTACTGTGCAGGTGTGAAGGACCGTGCAGGTGCACAGTACTGTGCAGGTGTGAAGGACCGTGCAGGTGCACAGTACTGTGCAGGTGTGAATGACCGTGCAGGTGCACAGTACTGTGCAGGTGTGAATGACCGTGCAGGTGCACAGTACTGTGCAGGTGTGAAGGACCGTGCAGGTGCACAGTACTGTGCAGGTGTGAAGGACCGTGCAGTTGGGGGAGACTTTCCAATCTGGTGTTGTGTAAGCTAAGCATATGTGTGTGTGTGTGTGTGTATGCGTGTGTGTGTGTGTATGTGTGTGTGTGTGTGTGTGTGTGTGTGTTAGTTACCATTTTGGCCTAGGCACATGTCTATTAGACACTAGGCCTGTTGTATGTATGTATGTGTGTGTGTAACGAAACACTTCGAAATGTTTCGGCCCCGCCGGGAATTGAACCCGGGCCCTCCGTGCGTGAAGCAAGAGCGCTAGCCACCATGCCATCGGGGCGGTGTGTGTGTGTGTGTGTGTGTGTGTGTGTGTGTGTGTGTGTGTGTGTGTGTGTGTGTGTGTGTTGGTGTGTGGTGTGTGTGTGTGTGTGTGTGTGTGTGTGTGTGTGTGTGTGTGTGTGTGTGTGTGTGTGTGTGTGTTAGCATGTCGAATAGACACTAGGCCTGTTGTATGTGTGTGTGTACTCACCTATTTATGGTTGCAGGGGTCGATTCATAGCTCCTGGCCCCGCCTCTTCACAGATCACTGTACTCTTGCTATGGTTCACAGAACACTGTACTCTTGTTATGGTTCACAGAACACTGTACTCTTGGTATGGTTCACAGAACACTGTACTCTTGGTATGGTTCACAGAACACTGTACTCTTGTTATGGTTCACAGAACACTGTACTCATGTTATGGTTCACAGAACACTGTACTCTTGTTATGGTTCACAGAACACTGTACTCTTGTTATGGTTCACAGAACACTGTACTCGTGCTCAGCACTCTAGCTCCTGGTTCTCTGCCTTCATGTATCCGTGTGTTCTTACACTCCCGTGCACAGCATGCCCGCGGAGTGCACTGCCCGTCGAGTGCACAGCATCTACGGTACGGAGTGGATGTTATATCAACACATCGCTATGTTAATACGTATATTGGTTGTGTAATGTAAGGAGCAGTGGCGCGCCTCGGCTGACTTGGTTCCATGTCTCGTGAAGGTGCAAGACCGTTGAGGCTGACTTGGTTCCATGTCTCGTGAAGGTGCAAGACCGTTGAGGCTGACTTGGTTCCATGTCTCGTGAAGGTGCAAGACCGTTGAGGCTGACTTGGTAACATGTCTCGTGAAGGTGCAAGACCGTTGAGGCTGACTTGGTTCCATGTCTCGTGAAGGTGCAAGACCGTTGAGGCTGACTTGGTACCATGTCTCGTGAAGGTGCAAGACCGTTGAGGCTGACTTGGTACCATGTCTCGTGAAGGTGCAAGACCGTTGAGGCTGACTTGGTTCCATGTCTCGTGAAGGTGCAAGACCGTTGAGGCTGACTTGGTAACATGTCTCGTGAAGGTGCAAGACCGTTGAGGCTGACTTGGTACCATGTCTCGTGAAGGTGCAAGACCGTTGAGGCTGACTTGGTTCCATGTCTCGTGAAGGTGCAAGACCGTTGAGGCTGACTTGGTACCATGTCTCGTGAAGGTGCAAGACCGTTGAGGCTGACTTGGTACCATGTCTCGTGAAGGTGCAAGACCGTTGAGGCTGACTTGGTTCCATGTCTCGTGAAGGTGCAAGACCGTTGAGGCTGACTTGGTACCATGTCTCGTGAAGGTGCAAGACCGTTGAGGCTGACTTGGTACCATGTCTCGTGAAGGTGCAAGACCGTTGAGGCTGACTTGGTTCCATGTCTCGTGAAGGTGCAAGACCGTTGAGGCTGACTTGGTTCCATGTCTCGTGAAGGTGCAAGACCGTTGAGGCTGACTTGGTTCCATGTCTCGTGAAGGTGCAAGACCGTTGAGGCTGACTTCTAGTGCACGTAGCAACAGCAGCAGCAGCAGCAACAACAACAGCATCAACAACAGCATCAGCAGCAACAACAGCATCAACAACAGCACCAACAACAGCAGCAGCAACAACAGCATCAACATCAACAACAGCATCAACAGCAGCAGCAGCAACAACAACAGCATCAACAACAGCATCAACAACGGCAGCAGCAGCAACAACAACAGCATCAACAGCAGCAGCAACAACAGAATCAACAACATCAACATCAACAACAGCAGCATCAACAACATCAACAACTGCATCAACAACATCAACAACAGCATCAACAACATCAACAACAGCATCAACAACAGCAGCAGCAACACAGCATCAACATCAACAACAGCATCAATAACAGCATCAACAGCAGCAGCAGCAGCAACAACAACACCAACAACAGCATCAACAGCATCCACAACATCAACAACAGCATCATCAACAGCATCAACAACAGCAGCAGCAGCATCATGGCCGGAGGGATCACCTTGATGAAGTTGAAAACTCTTATTAATGTAGGAGTGGCAGCTCCAGGGCTGGTAACTCTAGTTTCTTAGTTCCTTGTTAGATGGGTCCTGGTGCGGCCCTGGCGCGGCCCTTGCGTGGCCCTGGCATGGCCCTGGTGCGGCCCTGGCGCAGTGCGTCTGCGGCGCGACGTTCAGTGGTCGCACCATCGATTACCAGGGGCAAGTGACCTTGATATACGACGTGCTGCCCTGCCCAGCCTTGCCCAGCCCTGCCCGTCTGCTGTGCCCCTTACCCCCCACTCCCCGTCCCTCTCGTCCGCAGCACTGCCCACTCACCTGCCGCAGACTGTATGATGCAGGTGCCGCAGGCGCAGCGCAAGGCCACTGACCAGGGAGCAACCCACAATTCTCAACCAACTACACCACCGGCAACCACCAGCTACACCTATATATATATATATATATATATATATATTATATATATATATATATATATATATATATATATATATATATATATATATATATATATATATATATATATATATATATATATATATATATATATATATATATATATATATATATGCAGGGAGGAAGAGTCACAGCTCCTGGCCCCGCCTCTTCGCTGGTCTCTACTAGATCCTGTCTCTCCTGGCTTCAAAAGCCTTATAGTACCTCTTCTTAATGGTGCATGCCTCACCATAATAGTAGTAGTAATAGTTGTGGTGGAATTGCATTCACAAGAAGTGCTAAACCCGTGCAAGATCCTGCAACGTAGGATGCAGGATGAGGATGGCCTGCAAGAGTCTGGTCCGTCTATAATTCCACATTTCGCGTCTAGCCTTGTGATTACCGGCCAGCATTTTAACCGTGGTGAATACGTCCAGTTTTTTTTTTTTTTTTTTTTTCACTCCTCCTGGAGCTGCGGCAGTTGCGTGGGCCGTGTGGCCCACGGCCTAGCCCCCAGTGCTGCCCACTAAGTAGGAATAATATCAGCAGGTGCAAAAAAAGCTTGGATATTGGAGGGATGAGCCGGAGGGCAGTGGTGCTGATGGGGTGAAACTGGCCGTGTTAGAGAAGGTGGTGTCCACAGCCTAAGTTAACACCTTGTTATTGTAGTTTCTGTTAACCAGGTTATTGTAGTTTCTGTTAACCAGGTTATTGTAGTCTCTGTTAACCAGGTTATTGTAGTCTCTGTTAACTAGGTTATTGTAGTTTCTGTTAACCAGGTTTTTGTAGTTTCTGTTAACCAGGTTTTTGTAGTTTCTGTTAACCAGGTTATTTTAGTTTCTGTTAACCAGGTTATTGTAGTTTCTGTTAACCAGGTTATTGTAGTTTCTGTTAACCAGGTTATTGTATTTTCTGTTAACCAGGTTATTGTAGTTTCTGTTAACCAGGTTATTGTAGTTTCTGTTAACCAGGTTATTGTAGTCTCTGCTGACCAGGTTATTGTAGTTTCTGTTAACCAGGTTATTGTAGTTTCTGTTAACCAGGTTATTGTAGTTTCTGTTAACCAGGTTATTGTATTTTCTGTTAACCAGGTTATTGTAGTTTCTGTTAACCAGGTTATTGTAGTTTCTGTTAACCAGGTTATTGTAGTTTCTGTTAACCAGGTTATTGTATTTTCTGTTAACCAGGTTATTGTATTTTCTGTTAACCAGGTTATTGTAGTTTCTGTTAACCAGGTTATTGTAGTTTCTGTTAACCAGGTTATTGTATTTTCTGTTAACCAGGTTATTGTATTTTCTGTTAACCAGGTTATTGTAGTTTCTGTTAACCAGGTTATTGTAGTTTCTGTTAACCAGGTTATTGTAGTTTCTGTTAACCAGGTTATTGTAGTTTCTGTTAACCAGGTTATTGTAGTTTCTGTTAACCAGGTTATTGTAGTTTCTGTTAACCAGGTTATTGTAGTTTCTGTTAACCAGGTTATTGTAGTTTCTGTTAACCAGGTTATTCTAGTTTCTGTTAACCAGGTTATTCTAGTTTCTGCTCATCAACCACACTCTTGCAACGCGCCCATCAACCACACTCTTGCAGGGCGCCCATCAACCACACTCTTGCAACGCGCCCATCAACCACACTCCATAGTTCACTTCTAAGCAGTTTCAGTACTACCATAATACTCCTAGAATACTCAAACCACCTGCTACCCCCATCCCTCCCCTCCCTCCCCTCCCCTCCTCCCCTTCTTCCTGAGAGCAGAGCTCAACCATAGAGCACCCTAGAGGTGAGTGACTCTGGGACTCACTTAGATCTTCAGAGAGTCCACCCTGACATCACCAAACATGTGTCAGCTTGCACGTCACCTCTTACTCTCACATAACAACACAACCTCAGTAACAACCTCAGAACAACCTCAGTAACAACACAACTTCAGTAACAACACAACCTCAGTAACAACACAACCTCAGTAACAACACAGCCTCAGTAACAACACAACCTCAGTAACAACACAGCTTCAGTAACAACACAACCTCAGTAATAAAACTACCTCAGACACAACACAACCTCAGTAGCAACACAACCTCAGTAACAACACAACCTCAGTAACAACACAACCTCAGTAACAAAACGACCTCAGACACAACACAACCTCAGTAACAACACAACCTCAGTAACAACACAACCTCAGTAACAACACAACCTCAGACACAACACAACCTCAGTAACAACACAACCTCAGTAACAACACAACCTCAGTAACAACACAACCTCAGTAACAACACAACCTCAGTAACAAAACGACCTCAGACACAACACAACCTCAGTAACAACACAACCTCAGTAACAAAACGACCTCAGACACAACACAACCTCAGTAACAACACAACCTCAGTAACAAAACGACCTCAGACACAACACAACCTCAGTAACAACACAACCTCAGTAACAAAACGACCTCAGACACAATACAACCTCAGTAACAACACAACCTCAGTAACAAAACGACCTCAGACACAACACAACCTCAGTAACAACACAACCTCAGTAACAACACAACCTCAGACACAACACAACCTCAGTAACAACACAACCTCAGTAACAAAACGACCTCAGACACAACACAACCTCAGTAACAACACAACCTCAGTAACAACACAACCTCAGTAACAACACAACCTCAGTAACAAAACGACCTCAGACACAACACAACCTCAGACACAACACAACCTCAGTAACAACACAACCTCAGTAACAAAACGACCTCAGACACAACACAACCTCAGACACAAGACAACCTCAGTAACAACACAACCTCAGTAACAACACAACCTCAGTAACAACACAACCTCAGTAACAACACAACCTCAGTAACAACACAACCTCAGTAACAAAACGACCTCAGACACAACACAACCTCAGTAACAACACAACCTCAGTAACAACACAACCTCAGTAACACACTACAAATTAATATCATCAGTAACAATCAGTAAACCTCAGTGCAACACCTCTGAAGGATATTTGTTATGTCTTCAAGTGTTGTCTAAGGCAACAAAAGCTACGATTTCTAATCTCATTTATAACACCAAGGTCACTTTGGTTTTGTGTTTTTTTCATTTGTGTTTTATGTGTAATTTTGAGCGAAGGTCTTTTAGCACCGCAATAAGGAAAAATAGATACAAATGCAAGTTTTTATTGACTACGTTTCGTGGGCGAAACGTAGTCAATGAAAGATCGCATTATATTGTATTTGTGCTTTTTTCCGTCGTGTCGCTATTTTATACTATATATCTCCACAGCAGGAATAAATAAGGGAAATATAACGTTTTTAAAATAATTAACCGAGGCAGGACTCCCAGCCGTGGACTCCCAGAAGTGGACTCCCAGCAGTGGACTCCCAGAAGTGGACTCCCAGCAGTGGACTCCCAGAAGTGGACTCCCAGCAGTGGACTCACGGCCGATAAATTTAGGTTCACGATAAGATTGTTGGGATTTTTAACCCGGGGTAGGGAGGGTTAGCCACCCAGGATAACCAGGGGTAGGGAGGGTTAGCCACCCAGGATAACCCGGGGTAGGGAAGGTTAGCCACCCAGGATAACCCGGGGTAGGGTGGGTTAGCCACCCAGGATAACCCGGGGTAGGGTGAGTTAGCCACCCAGGATAACCCGGGGTAGGGGTGGGTTAGCCACCCAGGATAACCCGGGGTAGGGTGGGTTAGCCACCCAGGATAACCCGGGGTAGGGTGAGTTAGCCACCCAGGATAACCCGGGGTAGGGAGGGTTAGCCACCCAGGATAACCCGGGGTAGGGTGGGTTAGCCACCCAGGATAACCTGGGGTAGGGTGAGTTAGCCACCCAGGATAACATGGGGTAGGGTGGGTTAGCCACCCAGGATAACCCGTGGTAGGGAGGGTTAGCCACCCAGGATAACCCGGGGTAGGGAGGGATAGTCACCCGGGATAACCCGGGGTAGGGAAGGTTAGCCACCCAGGATAACCCGTGGTAGGGTGGGTTAGCCACCCAGGATAACCCGTGGTAGGGAGGGATAGTCACCCGGGATAACCCGTGGTAGGGAGGGATAGTCACCCGGGATTACCCGGGGTAGGGAAGGTTAGCCACCCGGGATAACCCGTGGTAGGGAAGGTTAGCCACCCAGGATAACCCGGGGTAGGGAGGGATAGCCACCCGGGATTACCCGGGGTAGGGAAGGTTAGCCACCCAGGATAACCCGTGGTAGGGAAGGTTAGCCACCCAGGATAACCCGGGGTAGGGAGGGATAGTCACCCGGGATAACCCGTGGTAGGGAAGGTTAGCCACCCAGGATAACCCGGGGTAGGGAGGGATAGTCACCCGGTATAACCCGGGGTAGGGAAGGTTAGCCACCCAGGATAACCCGGGGTAGGGAAGGTTAGCCACCCGGGATAACCCGTGGTAGGGAAGGTTAGCCACCCAGGATAACCCGGGGTAGGGAGGGATAGCCACCGGGATTACCCGGGGTAGGGAAGGTTAGCCACCCAGGATAACCCGTGGTAGGGAAGGTTAGCCACCCAGGATAACCCGGGGTAGGGAGGGATAGTCACCCGGGATAACCCGTGGTAGGGAAGGTTAGCCACCCAGGATAACCCGGGGTAGGGAGGGATAGTCACCCGGGATAACCCGGGGTAGGGAAGGTTAGCCACCCAGGATAACCCGGGGTAGGGAAGGTTAGCCACCCAGGATAACCCGGGGTAGGGAGGGATAGTCACCCGGGATAACCGGGGGTAGGGAGGGATAGTCACCCGGGATAACCCGGGGTAGGGAAGCATTCAGTGTGGGCTTCCAGAGCGTTGCTAACCGACACAGGGAAGTAGTATTGGTGTGGTAGTAGAGTTGTGAATCAGTGGACCAAGGTTGTAGCAAGTGTTACTGAGGGGTGGGTGGGGAAGAGTTGAACTTGCCTACCATGGGCCAGAAGCAGTGTTCCTTCTTGTGTTCGGTAGCTCGAACTCACTCAGCTCACACACTGAGGTCTGGGGGCCGATCCCCGGTACGGCTGGAAAACATTAGAACGTGTTTCCTTAAGACACCTGTTGTCCCTGTTCACACATCAGTAAAATAGGTACCTGGGTGTTAGTCGACTGGTGTGGGTCGCATCCTGGGCACAAAATTGACCTAATTTGCCCGAAATGCTCTACATAACAAGGGGCTTTCTATATAGTAATATGTTACTGATGTCAACTATGGTCTGTATACCTTGTACATGTACTTGTAGAAATAAAGATATTATTATTATTATTATTATTATTATTATTATTATTATTATTATTATTATTATTATTATTATTATTATTATTATTATTGTGTTCCTGTGAGTGGTGGTGAGGGAGAGTGTTGTTCAAATGAACACCCCCCACCACCACGGGTGTACCACTAGTGAACAAACTCACAGATGATCCATAACAGGCCCGGGGGATGGGGGTGGCTACCCCTGGCGACCTTGACGCACCTGTCCCGGGTAATTACCAGCTGCGTGAGGCACCTGTGATTTAGTCTGGTGCAGTGAGCCAACTGCCAACACTCGCTAATTAACCACTACACTCGCAGAGTTAGCTCTGCAGTAAGGTTGTGGCAACACTGCTGCAATCTCGTGGTGGCAATACTGCTGCAGTGTCTCCCCACACGGGGTGACACTCTCCCCCAAACGGGGTGACACTCTCCCCCCATACGGGGTGACACTCTCCCCCAAACGGGGTGACACTCTCCCCCCATACGGGGTGACACTCCCCCACATATGGGGTGACACTCTCCCCACACGGGGTGCTTGCCCGGCATCAATGGTGGGAATATTTCCCCACCTTTTATGCAGTGCAGACTTGAAAGAGGGGAGGGGAGAGGGGATATTTCAAGGCCAAATCTCCCCCTGACGTTCAGGAACTTTCAGTACTAAGTTAGGTTAGGTCAAGGAGTCTAGTGTTGACATGTAGAATGGTGTGGTTACTCCCCACACCGCCTGGGATGGTGTGGTCACTCCCAACACACCACCTGGGATGGTGTGGTTACTCCCCACACCGCCTGGGATGGTGTGGTTACTCCCACACACCACCTGGGATGGTGTGGTCACTCCCAACACACCACCTGGGATGGTGTGGTTACTCCCCACACCGCCTGGGATGGTGTGGTCACTCCCAACACACCACCTGGGATGGTGTGGTTACTCCCCACACACCACCTGGGATGGTGTGGTTACTCCCACACACCACCTGGGATGGTGTGGTCACTCCCAACACACTACCTGGGATGGTGTGGTCACTCCCAACACACCACCTGGGATGGTGTGGTTACTCCCCACACACCACCTGGGATGGTGTGGTTACTCCCACACACCACCTGGGATGGTGTGGTCACTCCCAACACACCACCTGGGATGGTGTGGTCACTCCCCACACACCACCTGGGATGGTGTGGTTACTCCCCACACACCACCTGGGATGGTGTGGTTACTCCCACACACCACCTGGGATGGTGTGGTCACTCCCCACACACCACCTGGGATGGTGTGGTTACTCCCCACACACCACCTGGGATGGTGTGGTCACTCCCCACACACCACCTGGGATGGTGTGGTTACTCCCCACACACCACCTGGGATGGTGTGGTTACTCCCACACACCACCTGGGATGGTGTGGTCACTCCCCACACACCACCTGGGATGGTGTGGTTACTCCCACACACCACCTGGGATGGTGTGGTTACTCACACACACACCTGGGATGGTGTGGTCACTCCCACACACCACCTGGGATGGTGTGGTTACTCCCACACACCACCTGGGATGGTGTGGTCACTCCCCACACACCACCTGGGATGGTGTGGTTACTCCCACACACCACCTGGGATGGTGTGGTCACTCTCCACACACCACCTGGGATGGTGTGGTCACTCCCCACACACCACCTGGGATGGTGTGGTTACTCCCCACACACCACCTGGGATGGTGTGGTTACTCCCACACACCACCTGGGTTGGTGTGGTCACTCCCACACACCACCTGGGATGGTGTGGTCACTCCCCACACACCACCTGGGATGGTGTGGTTACTCCCCACACACCACCTGGGATGTTGTGGTCACTCCCCACACACCACCTGGGATGTTGTGGTCACTCCCCACACACCACCTGGGATGGTGTGGTCACTCCCCACACACCACCTGGGATGGTGTGGTTACTCCCCACACACCACCTGGGATGGTGTGGTCACTCCCCACACACCACCTGGCGGGGATTTATTCAATTAACTATATGCACTGAACCTGACGACAAAGTTATAGTGAAACCAAACACCTTGTTCTGCTTCCTCTTCTCCCCTGCTGCCTCTCCTCCCCTGTTGCCTCTCCTCCCCTGCTGCCTCTCCTCCCCTGTTGCCTCTCCTCCCCTTCTGCCTCTCCTCCCCTGCTGCCTCTTCTCCCCTGCTGCCTCTTCTCCCCTGCTGCCTCTCCTCCCCTGCTTCCTCTCCTCCCCTGCTGCCTCTCCTCCCCTGCTGCCTCTCCTCCCCTGCTTCCTATCCTCCCCTGTTGCCTCTCCTCCCCTGCTGCCTCTCCTCCCCTTCTGCCTCTCCTCCCCTGCTGCCTCTTCTCCCCTGCTGCCTCTTCTCCCCTGCTGCCTCTCCTCCCCTGCTTCCTCTCTCCCCTGCTGCCTCTCCTCCCTGCTGCCTCTCCTCCCCTGCTTCCTCTCCTCCCCTGCTGCCTCTCCTCCCCTGCTTCCTCTCCTCCCCTGCTGCCTCTCCTCCCATGCTGCCTCTCCTCCCCTGCTGCCTCTCCTCCCATGCTGCCTCTCCTCCCCTGCTGCCTCCTCCCCTTCTGCCTCTCCTCCCCTGTTGCCTCTCCTCCCCTGTGCCTCTCCTCCCCTGCTGCCATTCCTCCCCTGATGCCTCTCCTCCCCTGCTGCCTCTCCTCCCTGCTTCCTCTCCTCCCCTGCTGCCTCTCCTCCCCTGCTTCCTCTCCTCCCCTGCTGCCTCTCCTCCCCTGCTGCCTCTCCTCCCCTGCTTCCTCTCCTCCCGGTGGTTCATGTTCGATATCTTGCAATGTCGTTATTATATATATATATATATATATATATATATATATATATATATATATATATATATATATATATATATATATATATATATATATATATATATATATATACATGCTCTTCCAGGGTCGTGGGGTGTTAGTGGGTCGTTCTTGGGTCGTGTCTCTCAGCTCTGGTACAAGTCAGTTGTGTACCTGCGTATTTGTATGTGCAGTAATGGTGACACACCTGTCGTTTCTCATTCTTAACTGTGTTTATATTTGTTATATAAATTATAATATCTATTTCACGACCACCTGCTGGGGCACACTACTCAGACACGACCACCTGCTGGAGCACACCACTCAGACACGACCACCTGCTGGAGCACACCACTCAGACACGACCACTTGCTGGAGCACACCACTCAGACACGACCACTTGCTGGAGCACTCTACTCAGACACGACCACCTGCTGGAGCACTCTACTCAGACACGACCACCTGCTGGAGCACTCTACTCAGACACGACCACCTGCTGGAGCACACTACAATCAACAGTAACAATTGTTATTAACTAAGCAAGAAGCTGCAAACAACGGCTCATAAAGCCTTAAATTTTCAGTGTCCGCAGTACAGACCATAAGTGTCTACCAGGCGTCTTCCAGTGTTTGTAAGGAAGTACTTCATCATCTTTCTAAAACTGACGAAGGTGCCTCCAGGGAGGATCGAACTCCCGGCCTCTGGTTTACTAGACCAGCGCTCTATCCACTGAGCTATGGAGGCTAGTTACTCTAAGTTGCTCTTAGTATTCTCACGTTCTTTCTTAGATCTGTGTCTCATTAGTTTATTTACCTGTTCTTTCCCATTATTTTTTATAGCAAGTAACTTCAGTTATCGGTGTGTGTGTGTGTGTGTGTGAATACGTAGTTTTTCTGTTTGAGTAGCAATTATATAGTCGATTTTTGTAGTGAGCTTCAGCTCTTGGGCTCGCCTCTTAATTCCATGCTAGATAGGGTCGCTTAGTAGTGGCTGTGGCTGCTAGGTGACTCAGGAAGTTATTCTTAACAAGTGTTATTATTATCGTTATTACTATTTTTTATTTAGGTGGCTTTGGGGGTGAAGCCCCCCCCTAGGTGCTGCCTCTGATGTTCGACCACTTTATTACATCTTTTTTTAAGGCATTTAATGTTTCTTCTTCTTAATAATAATAATAATAATAATAATAATAAAGTTTATTTCTACATGTACATGGTATACAGACCATAGCTGACATCATTGACATACTACTATATAGAAAGCCTCTTGTTATGCAGAACATTTCGGGCAAATTAGGTCAGTTTTGTCCCCAGGATGCGACCCACACCAGTCGACTAACACCCAGGTACCTATTTTACTGATAGGTGAACACTGGGCAGCAGGTGTAAGGAAACACGTCCTAATGTTTTTTTCTACTGCGTCGATCATGACCTGCTACAGTGCTCTATCACTTTGGCACTTTGGCACTCGTCACTATACAAGTGTTCCCTCACCTCACTGCTTGTTGAGTGTTCCTCTTGGTGATCTTCACGTGGCTCTCCTCTTTTATCCTCTCGTGCAAGGAAAGTATGCTTGCTCTTAGAGAATCCTTCAATACTTTCTTTTCTTCGGTAGATACTTTCTTCCCTCTTTAATTCATACAATAGTTTCTCTTTAACGCAGACATTTCAACAAAGGGAAATAAGTCACTCTGTCCGACTTTTTTGGGTTATCCTGGGTTCTCTACACATATGCTGCTATGTATGTTAATCTATGTAACTGTATTTGTGTATACCTGAATAAACTTACTTACCCAAAGTGCATCAGCACAGTTGTCAACATCTCAAGTCTAAATGGTATTTATCCTCACTCTATTCTGCCTCTCCAGTTTTGCTGAACATGGTGGTATATTATACCAGCGGGTGGTGGGAAGAGAAACAAACTGTAAATACTAGGACTAGTGTTTACAAACACTAGTCCTAGTGTTTACAAACACTAGTTCTAGTGTTTACAAACACTAGTCCTAGTGTTTACAAACACTAGTTCTAGTGTTTACAGACACTAGTCCTAGTGAACTCAAGATAAGTCAGAATGAACAACTATCAGTGAGTACACAGAAAAGTTGAGATAGACTCGAACCCTGCATGGCTCTGTTTACTGCGGGTCGCTCATTACCACTTACCTTGACTTCATGTATGTTATGTCTTTGAGGTGTACGAGAATAGATGTATACTGTGAAAGCTTCTGAGGGACTGATTACCTCATCTTTTGTATATAATTCTTCACATTATGTCCTTGTATTGTATTGATAAAGCCACTGGTGGGCGAAACGTCTACAAATCAAGATACCCAGATGTTGCTCATGTGTCTAATTCTTGATCTTGTCAGTATTGTATTCCAATTATGTACAAGTAATGGTTTGACAGTGGCCCAGCAGGGACCGAAACGTCGTCAGAAATGTTGCTCTGGTGAATGCAAGCGTCTTTTGAATCAGTACCTAAACGTCCTCTCTACGTCGACGCTCACTCAGACAACAACATTACGTTGTGACTTTCATATTAAGTACGTCAGGGAAACAAGTAACTTCTTGTTCCCACCATTCTAGTTACACTTTTATTAGGTAAGTTTATTTAGGCGCAGGTACACATAAGTACACTTATCATACATAGTGTACCTAGGATAACTCTCCCAAAAAAAAGTTAGACAAAGTGACTTATTTCCACCAGGGTGAGAATTCTAACCCACTTTCCCAAGGGCACTGGAAGTGCACACTTAACCAGCACTTAGAGAGAGAGAGAGAGAGAGAGAGAGAGAGAGAGAGAGAGAGAGAGAGAGAGAGAGAGAGAGAGAGAGAGAAGAAGACAGACAGACAGACAGATAGACAGACAGAGACAGAGAGAAGAATGTCGACATTTAGGTCCGACTTGGACTACTGAGACTTCTTAAGCCATGTGAATGGAATTATAGAAAATAGGCTCTTTCGGAAATCTCGGCCAGGGAGGGGAGTGGGGAGGGTAGGAGGGGAGGGATATGCCAGTTAGGGAAGGGATGGGGGAGGTGGGTGAAGGAAGGGATGGGGGAGGTGGGTGAAGGAAGGGATGGGGGAGGTGGGTGAAGAAGAAGAATATGCCAGAAACAAGGTTACACATCCACTGAGGATCAATGGTCAGCGTCTTGGCTACTGGAATCAATAGACGGGGTACAGAGTCTGCCACAACCACCACCCACTGCCAACACCTCTACCAGCTACCACCACCCACTACTACCACCACCACCACCCACTACTACCACCACCACCACCCACCAACACCAAGGGATATCACTACCACGATCCACCACAATTCACCCAGCTATACAATATTCTATATGGATGTCAACAACAGCTTTCTATATTTTCCCCCTCAGAGTCCACCACTCTGGATGACCTTTATATACTACGAAGTAATGGAATCTTGATGAACGAGACACTTGTGGCAACGTTTCGCCCCACAGTGACTTCATCAGTCCAGTGCAGAGAAAAGTGGAAGATGAGGAGGAGTTTGAGGTAATCAGTCCCTCAGTTCAGTCCGTCAAGACTGAGGGACTGATTACCTCGAACTCCTCCTCATTTTCCACTTTTCTCTGCACTGGACTGAAGAAGTCACTGTGGGGCGAAACGTTACCACAATAAAGATACCCAAGTGTTACACAAGTGTCTCATTCATGAACTTGTCGATGTTTCGCAAACCATTTATATACAAGTAATGAAATGTGTCAGCCAGAGCTGGGTCACTGGTGTCAGCCAGAGCTGGGTCACTGGTGTCAGCCAGAGCTGGGTCACTGGTGTCAGCCAGAGCTGGGTCACTGGTGTCAGCCAGAGCTGGGTCACTGGTGTCAGCCAGAGCTGGGGAGACTTCACTGGTGTCAGCCAGAGCTGGGAGACTTCACTGGTGTCAGCCAGAGCTGGGAGACTTCACTGGTGTCAGCCAGAGCTGGGGAGACTTCACTGGTGTCAGCCAGAGCTGGGAGACTTCACTGGTGTCAGCCAGAGCTGGGTCACTGGTGTCAGCCAGAGCTGGGAGGCTTCAATGGTGTCAGCCAGAGCTGGGTCACTGGTGTCAGCCAGAGCTGGGAGACTTCACTGGTGTCAGCCAGAGCTGGGGAGACTTCACTGGTGTCAGCCAGAGCTGGGAGACTTCACTGGTGTCAGCCAGAGCTGGGAGACTTCACTGGTGTCAGCCAGAGCTGGGGAGACTTCACTGGTGTCAGCCAGAGCTGGGAGACTTCACTGGTGTCAGCCAGAGCTGGGTCACTGGTGTCAGCCAGAGCTGGGTCACTGGTGTCAGCCAGAGCTGGGTCACTGGTGTCAGCCAGAGCTGGATCACTGGTGTCAGCCAGAGCTGGGTCACTGGTGTCAGCCAGAGCTGGGAAGATGGAGTTTGCGTATTTTTATTTGCTTAATCAACGTCATTAGGTAGACGAATATGGTTTACCCAAGACTTAAATACTTCAAGCAGGTGAAAAGTTTACCTAGTTCTGTGAAGGGTGGGGGTTGTGGGTGGTAGGTGGGGGTTGTGGGTGGTGGGTGGGGGTTGTGGGTGGTGGGTGGGGGTTGTGGGTGGTGGGTGGGCGGTGTTTGCGTGAGGCGGCCGTCCACCTGATCACGCCAGGGCGCCCCCGTCCCTCCCCCCTCACTATCACGGAATGTTGTGGTGCAGGTGGTGGGGGTCATTGTGGGGGTAGTGGTGGTGTCCATGCAGGACCGGGATAGGGGCGGGATAGGACTGAGTTTTAGTGGGGTGGAGGTGGGTGTGCAAGACAGTAGTGTGTTTGAAGGTGAAGGATGGACACACACGAAGCCTTGGAACTAGACATCAACTGGGGTTGACAAGAGTACATCTGGATATATATTTACACTTTCATTTCTTTCAAACAAATTTAAGATATAGTAAGTTCATGTTATCATAGCGAGTGACAGACTACTCACATTTCTGACAGTATTCCTACGACACTCAGATTCATTATTTACGTATCCCATAATATTATTCCTAATGCTTGACACAGATACACTGTGTTTATGTTCCACTACTTTCTTCAAGTTAATTTATTTGGCTAATTTATCAACTTTATCATGAAGGAATAATTCAGTGTCTGATGGAATCCATAAGAATTGTACATTAGTTTTTTTAATATTTATACCTGGCTTCCGCGATAAATATATTATTAGTCGTTACTTGAGTCAAGAGTCTTCAGTGGTGACAGAATGAGTAATGATCAAGGTGCCAGGCTCAGTGTCATAAGTTAACTTCAGTACCATTATAATGGATGACAAACAATTCAGTTTGTAATGTAGAAGTCCAGTTGTTAATTCGTATTCCTAATTCAACATAATTGTTATAGTTGTTATCTAAGGAGGTGGCAACAAGAGCAGATGCAGCCCTGCCAGTGGACTCCTGCTTAAATCCGTCACTGTATAGAATTTGTGATATTATTAATAGACCAAAAAAAACCTCTCCCTCCCCCCGGCCGAAGAGAGAGAAAATGCCATCCGTATTGTGCTTAATACAAACTAGAAAAAATAATTTGTAAACTAGAAAAATAATTTGCAAACACACCGTCCCAGGGGCCATAAAGAATCTTCGTTATATTTTTCCCTCTGACATCAATAAAGAATATATCTTCCTTTCACTTTAAACACATCTAATGGTTATCTTACAACGTGAAAGTCAGCGGTGGTGGTGATGCTTTACGATACAAGAGCAGAGGGAGGGTCGCTTCAGCTCTTATTCTTTCTCGTGAGAACCCACAATCTCTGTCACTAAAATTAATGAACTCAACCTCCACCAACACCTTTTTTTCCCCCTCCATAACCCCATTCTTTTTTCCCCAATGACGTCACTGGACCACTCACGCTCTTCCCGCTCGAAGTCGTCAGTTGCATGAGCGGGAACTCTTGTGATTGGTGGCTGCATGAGCGGGAACTCTTGTGATTGGTGGCTGCATGAGCGGGAACTCTTGTGATTGGTGGCTGCATGAGCGAGAACTCTTGTGATTGGTGGCTGCATGAGCGAGAACTCTTGTGATTGGTGGCTGCATGAGCGAGAACTCTTGTGATTGGTGGCTGCATGAGCGGGAACTCTTGTGATTGGCGGGAACTCTTGTGATTAGTGGTTGCCCAAGCGGGAACTCTTGTGATTGGCGAGCGCCCGAGATGGAAATCATGTGATTGGTGGTTGCAAAGCTCTCTCTCTATGTCACGAGGATCACTTATCAGTTTAATATGGAAAGATTTGCCTCTTACGGTAATATCCTTTCTTAAGGACCCATCAAAGTCCAGGAGAAACTAACTTTTATGCTCAACTATTTCACAATGAAATATTTGTTAGAATGGTGTGGAATGTTCCTCGTCCACATTCCAAATATCCTGACTCATTCTACGTCAGCTCCCGTCGTCATATATTTTCGAGCCTTTATAGTTAATTCGTACTGTCTTTGTTTAGGTCATTTCACTTTACTATTTTCTTGAAATAATTTTTCTAACATTCCCTCTTCTTTTCTTCTTCTTCTTCTTCTTCTTGCTAGATGCCTAGCATACACTAGCATACACTAGCATACACTAGCATACAGCTAGCATACACTAGCATACACTAGCATACACTAGCATACACTAGCATACACTAGCATACACTAGCATACACTAGCATACACTAGCATACACTAACATACACTAGCATACACTAGCATACAGCTAGCATACACTAGCATACACTAGCATACACTAGCATACACTAGCATACACTAGCATACAGCTAGCATACACTAGCATACACTAGCATACACTAGCATACACTAGCATACACTAGCATACACTAGCATACACTAACATACACTAGCATACACTAGCATACACTAACATACACTAGCATACACTAGCATACACTAGCATACACTAGCATACACTAGCATACACTAGCATACACTAGCATACACTAGCATACACTAGCATACACTAGCATACACTAGCATACACTAGCATACACTAGCATACACTAGCATACACTAGCATACACTAAGCATACACTAGCATACACTAGCATACACTAGCATACACTAGCATACACTAGCATACACTAGCATACACTAGCATACACTAGCATACACTAGCATACACTAGCATTACACTACACTAGCATACACTAGCATACACTAAGCATACACTAGCATACACTAGCATACACTAGCATACACTAGCATACACTAACATACACTAGCATACACTAGCATACACTAACATACACTAGCATACACTAGCATACACTAGCATACACTAGCATACACTAGCATACACTAGCATACACTAGCATACACTAGCATACACTACATACACTAGCATACACTAGCATACACTATACACTAGCATACCTAGCATACACTAGCATACACTAGCATACACTAGCATACACTAGCATACACTAGTACACTACATACACTAGCATACACTAGCATACACTAGCATACACTAACATACACTAGTATACACTAGCATACACTAGCATTCACTAACATACACTAGCATACACTAACATACACTAGCATACACTAGCATACACTAGCATACACTAGCATACACTAGCATACACTAGCATACACTAGCATACACTAACATACACTAGCATACACTAACATACACTAACATACACTAGCATACACTAGCATACACTAGCATACACTAGCATACACTAACATACACTAACATACACTAGCATACACTAGCATACACTAACATACACTAGCATACACTAACATACACTAACATACACTAGCATACACTAGCATACACTAGCATACACTAGCATACACTAGCATACACTAACATACACTAGCATACACTAACATACACTAACATACACTAGCATACACTAACATACACTAGCATACACTAGCATACACTAACATACACTAGCATACACTAGCATACACTAGCATACACTAGCATACACTAGCATACACTAGCATACAGCTAGTGTATGCTAGTTCATTCCACTGACTCCGGTTTGAGGTAATAGTTATTGAAAGATCTTTTTTTGTTATATAACTGAATATGCGAGTCATGAGTCATCTTCCCTGACTTTGCCTAATACATTTTTTAAGTATTAAAATGTGTCTGGTTCTTCACATAGACTTTCACTCTCTCTGGTTTTTACTCTCATCATTTTATCATCTGCGATAAGAATATACAATAGTAAGTTACTGTCCACAGGTGTTTGAGAGAGTGTGAGTTACAGCAGTGAACCTTGTTGTACCCCTCTAGGGACTCCCCGTCCCTGTGTGTGTACTCACCTAGTTGTGGTTGCAGGGGTCGATTCATAGCTCCTGGCCCCTCCTCTTCACTATCGCTACTAGGTCCACTCTCTCCCTGCTCCATGAGCTTTATCATACCTCTTCTTAAAGCTATGTATGGATCCTGCTTCCACTACATCAGTGTGTGTGTGTACGTGCACTGGTTTACATAATAAGGATGTTTACACAGTGCTGACACAACAAGTGACCCGTATCTTTGTGTTGGAGAGGTGAGACCTCCAACAGTGACCCGGTATCTTTGTGTTGGAGAGGTGAGACCTCCAACAGTGACCCGGTATCTTTGTGTTGGAGAGGTGAGACCTCCAACAGTGACCCGGTATCTTTGTGTTGGAGAGGTGAGACCTCCAACAGTGACCCGGTATCTTTGTGTTGGAGAGGTGAGACCTCCAACAGTGACCCGGTATCTTTGTGTTGGAGAGGTGAGACCTCCAACAGTGACCCGGTATCTTTGTGTTGGAGAGGTGAGACCTCCACCGTGTGCATTTCCGCTGGCTGGTGTTGCCAGCTAGTTTATTTTATTATGATTAACGTAGGTACCCAGATACCTTTTACCCAATAACTGAATACTTCCAGTAGGTGCTGGAGTGTTCTAACACAGGTTATAACATTCTAGCAGGTACTGGAGTGTTCTAACACAGGTTATAACATTTCAGCAGGTACTGGAGTGTTCTAACACAGGTTATAACATTCTAGCAGGTACTGGAGTGTTCTAACACAGGTTATATCATTCTAGCAGGTACTGGAGTGTTCTAACACAGGTTATAACATTCTAGCAGGTACTGGAGTGTTCTAACACAGGTTATAACATTCTGCAGGGCTGCAGGGGTGGAGGAGCTGCAGGGGTGGGCAGGAGCTGCAGGGGTGGGCAGGAGCAGCAGGGGTGGGCAGGAGCTGCAGGGGTGGGCAGGAGCTGCAGGGGTGGGCAGGAGCAGCAGGGGTGGGCAGGAGCTGCAGGGGTGGGCAGGAGCTGCAGGGGTGGGCAGGAGCAGCAGGGTGCGCAGGAGCTGCAGGGTGGGCAGGGCTGCAGGTGGGCAGGGCTGCAGGGGTGGGCAGGAGCACGGGGTGGGCAGGAGCTGCAGGGGGTGGGCAGGGCTGCAGGGGTGGGCAGGAGCAGCAGGGGTGGGCAGGAGCTGCAGGGGTGGGCAGGGCTGCAGGGGGCAGTGCAGCAGGGGTGCGCAGGCTGCAGGGGTGGGCAGGAGCTGCAGGGGTGGGCAGGAGCTGCAGGGTGGGCAGGAGCAGCAGGGGTGGGCAGGAGCTGCAGGGTTGAGCAGGAGCTGCAGGGGTGGGCAGGAGCAGCAGGGGTGGGCAGGAGCAGCAGGGGTGGGCAGGAGCTGCAGGGGTGGGCAGGAGCAGCAGGGGTGGGCAGGAGCAGCAGGGGTGGGCAGGAGCTGCAGGGGTGCAAGGAAAGTTGCCCATATGTTTCTCCGTGCCAGGGAATCGAACTCAGGTCCTTGCGATTGTGAGATTGGCAGGTAATCAGGAGAGCAGGTAGTGGGGACGGGGTGACTGTTGTGGGAGTGGAACTGATGGGTTGGAGGCGGTGGTCGTTGTGATGAAGTGGTGGTGGTGGTCGTTGTGATGAAGTGGTGGTGGTGGTCGTTGTGATGAAGTGGTGGTGGTCGTTGTGATGAAGTGGTGGTGGTGGTCGTTGTGATGAAGTGGTGGTGGTGGTCGTTGTGATGAAGTGGTGGTGGTGGTGGTCGTTGTGATGAAGTGGTGGTGGTGGTGGTCGTTGTGATGAAGTGGTGGTGGTGGTGGTCGTTGTGATGAAGTGGTGGTGGTGGTGGTGGTGGTGGTCGTTGTGATGAAGTGGTGGTGGTGGTGGTGGTCGTTGTGATGAAGTGGTGGTGGTGGTGGTGGTGGTCGTTGTGATGAAGTGGTGGTGGTGGTGGTCGTTGTGATGAAGTGGTGGTGGTGGTGGTCGTTGTGATGAAGTGGTGGTGGTGGTGGTCGTTGTGATGAAGTGGTGGTGGTGGTGGTCGTTGTGATGAAGTGGTGGTGGTGGTGGTGGTGGTCGTTGTGAAGTGGTGGTGGTCGTTGTGATGAAGTGGTGGTCGTTGTGATGAAGTGGTAGTGGTGGTGGTGGTGGAGTTGTTGTTGTTTACAAGTCACTGTTATGCTTGGAAAGCTTTATTAAGCTGGCAAAGCACACAGCTTAAATAGTGTATCAGCTAAGTTATTAAGCTCAACATAACGAGAGTTGTAATGACTTTTCCATGACACCTTCATCAAGACACTAATGTCACTGGGGCAATTATCTTATGTTTTAACAACAACCTTATTCAGAACTGGATATTTGGACTATTTATTTTATTATTATTATTATTATTATTATTATTATTATTATTATTATAGTAGTAGTAGTAGTAGTAGTAGTAGTAGTAGTAGTAGTAGTAGTATAGTAGTAGTAGTAGTTAGTAGTAGTAGTATTTTCAAGAAGAATATCTATGACAAATTCACTAGAAGAGACAGCGAGTACTGTTCAACTCTTGTTAACTACAGACAGGTAATTACAAACACAACACACAATGCCTAGAACAGCACCTGACTGCTGCTGCTGTGCCATTGTTTGTACGTGATGTGAGGTGATGTGAGGTAGTGTGAGGTGATGTGAGGTAGTGTGAGGTGATGTGAGGTAGTGTGCTGGAGGTGTGTGTGGGGGGGAGCACCTCCTGCATACTTGGGGGTAGGGGGTCATTAAGGTTAGAATTAACAACTGGACTTCCATCTTGTATGCTGAGTTGTTTACCATGGTTAATGGTGTTAAGACATGTGCAACAGTTAGGTACCTTTATTCCGAAACGTCTCGCCTACATAGTAGTCTTCTTCAGTCGCGTACAAAGGTGGCAGCAGAAGCAGTAGAGATTAGTTAGTTTTGAGGTGGTGAGTCCCTCAGCCTGGTGTCGATGTGTTAAGTCTTGGTGGATTGACCACATCGACTCAACCCTGAGGGACTGGTCACCCTAAACTCCTCCTCGTCTTCCACCTTTCTCTGCATTGGACTGAAGAAGCCAATGGCTAGCGAAACGTTTCCAGAATAAAGATACGCAAATGTTGCACAAGTGTCACTTACACACTGAGAGATACCTCACTTACACACTGAGAGATACCTCACTTACACACTGAGAGATACCTCACTCACACTGAGAGATACCTCACTTACACACTGAGAGATACCTCACTTACACACTGAGAGATACCTCACTTACACACTGAGAGATACCTCACTTACACGCTGAGAGGGGTACCTCCTTACACACTGAGAGATACTCATCTGAGAATTATACCTCACTCACACTGAGAGTTACCACTCCAATGGTGAGATATCACTTACACACTGAGAATACTCCTCCACATGAGTATCCTCATCCAAGTGAGAGAACCTCACTTAACACTGGAGATCCTCACTGATCATTGAGGGATACCTCACTCACACCTGAGAGATACCTACTTCACTGAGATACCTCACTCAACTGAGAGACTCCTCACTTTCAACTGAGAATACCTCACTCACACTGAGAGATACCTCACTTACACACTGAGAGATACCTCACTTACACACTGAGAGATACCTCACTCACACTGAGAGATACCTCACTCACACTGAGAGATACCTCACTCACACTGAGAGATACATACCTCACAGTGTACATATCTTTGTGATATACTTAACGCTGAGTGTTGGCGCAGTTGTTAGCCGGTAATATAGTAGCACAAATTAACCTGATCTTCAGAAGACCATTGCGAGCTAATGTTGGGTTATGTGTTGCAGATGGGAGGCCAGACCAACGGCACCTGGACCCCGACCAAGCGTCGAGGACCCATCGCTGCTGAGTTCTCCAGTCCTGGACCAGCTGCCATAGCTCTCAAGTCTTCCATCGGTAAGTACCCCATGCTGCTCCCATAGTGTTGCTTCCCTTGTCTCCGACACTCTCATGGTAGTGCCCATGCTGCTCCCATAGTGTTGCTTCTCTTATCTCCGCCACTCTCATGGTAGTGCCTATGCCCCTCCCATAGTGTTGCTTCCCCCATCTCTGCCGCTCCCATGGTATATAAATACCATGCTAGAGGAATCATACACACTGCACACGACAATGTGTTCCTTTGAAGAAACTTACAGTATTATGTTATATATTTTTATTTTCCGGATTGAACGAGTAAGCCAGTGGAATGTCTCAATCACATGACCAGACCTCCACTGAGCGGTCATCACACTACCAGACCTCCACTGAGCGGTCATCACACTACCAGACCTCCACTGAGCGGTCATCACACTACCAGAACTCCACTGAGCGGTCATCACACTACCAGACCTCCACTGAGCGGTCATCACACTACCAGAACTCCACTGAGCGGTCATCACACTACCAGAGCTCCACTGAGCGTTCATCACACTACCAAAGCTCCACTGAGCGGTCATCACACTACCAAAGCTCCACTGAGCGGTCATCACATGACTAAGACTCACGTCAGGAGAAAGTCTCTCATTTATCCTGCAAAATTTCACTTTACTCTCGAAGATCAGCGGAATTAAGCACTAAATGCCAATGTAAATTTATTTGTGAAATTCCTCGTGAGGCGGATTGATCGTTCACGATGTTTGTGTCGTAATAGTGAGTTGAAATTAATGGCTATCAGGTGGTAGAGTGTAGCCACTAGTGAGTGTCTGCTGGTGCCATGGGCCTAAAAGATTCTTACCTTCGAGTGTCTGCTGGTGCCATGGGCCTAAAAGATTCTTACCTTCTAATAGGTAACACTAGACTTAGGACCTGTAACCTGGGAGGAGTGCCACTCTCTCCACATGAAGCATCATCAACATGGGAGGAGTGCCACTCTTGTCACATAAAGCATCAGCAACATGGGAGGAGTGCCACTCTCCCCACATAAAGCATCAGCAACAAGGGAGGAGTGCCACTCCCCACATACAGTATCAACAACATAATCACCATTACGAGGTTGCAGTGAATAAGCTTTGGTTTAACCTATAAACTCAACACCACCATGAACTTGTATGTGCAAAATATATACAACTCTGTATAGGAATTCTGGGACAAATTAAATGTAACATTGAAGAAGGTTGGGGTGAATATGAGAGCACTGTACTGCCGGTATAGCAGACTCGTACAAAAAAGTCATATCTAATATGGTGTTAGCCAGCCAGAGGCATGAGAGAGTCTGACGGTGTGTACTGCTCCTGGATGCATGGTAACCTCACCCAGACTACCTGGAGTCTACCTGAAGGGTGTTCCTAGGGTCAACGCACCCGCGGTTCGGTCCATGACCGAGTATCCCGGTGAATCAGGGCCTGATTAACCAAATTGTTACTGCTAACTGCATGCAATCCATCCGACGAACCACAGTCCGGCTGGTCAGGTACTGACTTTACGAATCTATCCAGTTCCATCTTGAAGACAGCCAGGGGTCTATTGGTAATCCCCCTTATGCCCTATATGTATGATAGGAGGCTGTTGAACAGTCTTGGGCCCCTGATACTTATTGTGCTTTAGTGTGCATTGGTGTATGTTACACTGTGTGCAACCCTCCCTCTCAAGATGCCAGGCATCCCCAGCCCCTAGTTAGCACCCCATACCAGGATGGTGCACACATCCTGACAAGCAGTAATTAACAGTGTTTCAAGCTGACTAAGATGACATACGTCACATTGGTTTCGTATTGCGCTCGTCCATACGAGAGAAATGCAACACTGACAGAGGTGAATTAGATGCACGTACCAGAAGCACCCACCTAATTGCACTTGGCGCATGCCACTCTAAAACAACGACATATCTGTCGCCATAAATGGTGGAGATATTTTCCCTTCAGTCTAAATTTGTTGATACGACCGAGGATACGGAACTAATTTGTGACTGTGATCTGTATGATGATAGTGAACTAGTGACGACAGTAACTATGATGATAGTAAACTAGTGACCACAGTAGCTATGATGATAGTGAACTAGTGGCCACAGTAACTATGATGATAGTGAACTAGTGACCACAGTAGCTATGATGATAGTGAACTAGTGACCACAGTAACTATGATGATAGTGAACTAGTGACCACAGCAGCTATGATGATAGTGAACTAGTGGCCACAGTAACTATGATGATAGTGAACTAGTGACCACAGTAGCTATGATGATAGTGAACTAGTGACCACAGTAGCTATGATGATAGTGAACTAGTGACCACAGTAGCTATGATGATAGTGAACTAGTGACCACAGTAACTATGATGATAGTGAACTAGTGACCACAGTAACTATGATGATAGTGAACTAGTGACCACAGTAGCTATGGTGATAGTGAACTAGTGACCACAGTAGCTATGATGATAGTGAAATAGTGACGACAGTAGCTATGATGATAGTGAACTAGTGACGACAGTAGCTATGATGATAGTGAACTAGTGACCACAGTAACTATGATGATAGTGAACTAGTGACGACAGTAGCTATGATGATAGTGAACTAGTGACCACAGTAGCTATGATGATAGTGAACTAGTGACCACAGTAGCTATGATGATAGTGAACTAGTGACCACAGTAGCTATGATGATAGTGAACTAGTGACCACAGTAACTATGATGATAGTGAACTAGTGACCACAGTAGCTATGATGATAGTGAACTAGTGGCCACAGTAACTATGATGATAGTGAACTAGTGACCACAGTAGCTATGATGATAGTGAACTAGTGACCACAGTAGCTATGATGATAGTGAACTAGTGACCACAGTAGCTATGATGATAGTGAACTAGTGACCACAGTAACTATGATGATAGTGAACTAGTGATCACAGTAACTATGATGATAGTGAACTAGTGACCACAGTAGCTATGGTGATAGTGAACTAGTGACCACAGTAGCTATGATGATAGTGAAATAGTGACGACAGTAGCTATGATGATAGTGAACTAGTGACGACAGTAGCTATGATGATAGTGAACTAGTGACCACAGTAACTATGATGATAGTGAACTAGTGACGACAGTAGCTATGATGATAGTGAACTAGTGACCACAGTAGCTATGATGATAGTGAACTAGTGACCACAGTAGCTATGATGATAGTGAACTAGTGACCACAGTAGCTATGATGATAGTGAACTAGTGACCACAGTAGCTATGATGATAGTGAACTAGTGACGACAGTATCTATGATGATAGTGAACTAGTGACCACAATAGCTATGATGATAGTGAACTAGTGACCACAGTAGCTATGATGATAGTGAACTAGTGACCACAGTAGCTATGATGATAGTGAACTAGTGACCACAGTAGCTATGATGATAGTGAACTAGTGACCACAGTAGCTATGATGATAGTGAACTAGTGACGACAGTAGCTATGATGATAGTGAACTAGTGACCACAGAAACTATGATGATAGTGAACTAGTGACGACAGTATCTATGATGATAGTGAATTAGTGACGACAGTATCTATGATGATAGTGAACTAGTGATAACAATAGCTATGATGATAGTGAACTAGTGACGACAGTATCTATGATGATAGTGAACTAGTGGCCACAATAGCTATGATGATAGTGAACTAGTGGCCACAATAGCTATGATGATAGTGAACTAGTGACCACAATAGCTATGATGATAGTGAACTAGTGGCCACAATAGCTATGATGATAGTGAACTAGTGGCCACAATAGCTATGATGATAGTGAACTAGTGGCCACAATAGCTATGATGATAGTGAACTAGTGGCCACAATAGCTATGATGATAGTGAACTAGTGGCCACAATAGCTATGATGATAGTGAACTAGTGACGACAGTATCTATGATGATAGTGAACTAGTGGCCACAATAGCTATGATGATAGTGAACTAATGACCACAATAGCAAGTTACTGCTGATGATGATAATGTGGATTTAATAATATTAATAAAACTTAATATATTTAAAGCCCCGAATTACTAGCCGCTTCTGGCTCCTTGTGAATCAAATAAAGAACCACTCAGTGGTTCATCAGTGCATTGAAACCCGCCTGGGGTGCTGTACTCCTCTCTAATACAATTAATAAGGTATTTAGATTTATCTAGGTTTATCTTACGGATGGCTTTACACATTTTTTTCTGCAATGAACGCATAAAACACTACTGTCACACACAGTGACGGCACTTGTGATAAGGGCAACTCATATCAGAATAGTTTATATTTTCCCTGGACTCCTGAGCAATCAGTGGACATGAGACGTGATGACCTGTGTAGCCTCAGTGTTAACTCAAGCCTCCACCATCAGTGTTTGTCATCAACATACTGCCAGAGTAAATAACACAGACTAACACAACACTCAAGTCTGCAGTTTGACACAACTAACCTGCTGTGTGACGGTGACCCGTTGTGTGACACAGTGACCCGCTGTGTGAAACAAAATATACGCACCTGAAAAAAAGAGGACGTGAAGAAGGTAAACATAGGAAAGGCAGTGGAACCTGAACACACATCCCCTTGGATAGTGCAGGACGATGGTGAACCACTGTGGTTAAAGATGCAACAACCACAGACTTGTATACCAGAACAGAGGAACGCGATATGAGAAGAGGTTTAAAGAGCCGGTCTTGACGACCTTGACAGAGAGAAGGACAGGGAGAGGACGTGACATCTGGCTAGTATAGTGTCCTGTGTTGAAGAAGAGGACAGACAGTTGGAACTACTGGACGGTAGTATTAAACTGCAGCTTATCTATGGTGATGGAGAGGATTGTCAGGAGGATGCTGGAGCACCTAGACAGAAGGATGCTGGAGCACCTGGAGAGGAGGATGCTGGAGCACCTGGAGAGGAGGATGCTGGAACGCCTCGAGAGGATACTGGAACACGAAATAAGGATGCTGGAACACCTGGAGAGGAGGATGCTGGAACGCCTGGAGAGGAGGATGCTGGAGCACCTTGAGGAGAGGAATTTCATCAGTGAATGCCAACAAACTTTCAGAGATGGGAGAATCTATCTGAAAAACCTACTGAAGTTCTTTAATAGTTGCTGAGTTAAAGCAGTTATATTCCAGGGTGAGAGGGGAACCTATTGGGACTATACACCGCTGGCTGTGACGGTATTCAAACAGTTGTGATCCAGTATAGGTACATAGTGTCCGGGTGTAAACAATGTACACTGTGAGTAGCTCTCGGAGATTTTTCGTGATTAATTTTCAAATTTACCCAAAATACCCAGAAGTCACCACGTGGAGGAAGGAAGGAAGGAAGAAAAAGATGGGTGTACTGCAGCTTCCTGGACTCCAAGAAAGTATTTGACACAGTGTCCGATCAGAGACTGATCGGACACTGATATATAAGTCACTGATACGTAGGTCAGAAAATCAGTTTATCGGGAGCAAAAGGGAAAGTCATTCAGTGAATCAGAGAGGACCTGAAAGACAGAGGACCGGGAATAGCAGTAAAAAAATGGATCAGAGTAATAAGTGGAGTCCACTTAGGATCAGTACTAGGGCCACCACGATGAAAGATATATTTACATGACCTGCAAGGTTAGATTGAATCCTATGTCTGCGTTTGTAGATTATGTAAAACTATTTAGATTTAGACACTGATGAACTGATCACATCCACTCCAGGCTGAGGGACTGATTGCCTCAAACTCCTTCTGATCATCACCATTTTTCTTTGTATTGGACTGAAGAAGGCACTGTGTGGCGAAACGTTTCCTCAGTAAAGACACCCAAGTGTTGCACAAGTGTCTAATACATCAACTTGTCAGTTCTATGAGCCATTTATCTACGCACGAGAGTGGAAGACAGGAAAAGGAATACAGTCTGAGAAGTGAGATGCCACGAATATCGATGAAAAATAAAGCTGCGTGAATAACCATTACGCCGAGTACGTCACCGGAGACTAGATACACCGTATGACGTCAGCAGCGAGTGCTAGGACACAACATTTCAGAACTGCCTTCACGAATCTCAACATCATCAACAGGTCTCTGTATATAAGACTAGTGTCAACTTGGAGTCCCAAAGGTCATCCAGCAAGTGTAGAAGCTTGAAGTAGCGCTTAGTTATGATTATAATAACAATAATAATAATAGTAGGTTGAAAAAGTTCAATGGTTTACAGCTCCACTAGTCCTAGAACTTTGTTGTGTATTATGAGGCGAGGCTGAAGGAACTGAACGTGACGACTCTGTATGAGAGGAGGACAGGGAGAGATGTACACGATTATAAGGTATGAAATTCTGAGAGGAATTGACCAGGTGGATAAGTTCAGTGTTTACACAAGAAGGAGCAAGTACAAGGAAGCTCAGATGCAAGTTTAATACACACGAGTCATAGAGTTATTCCTGTACTGTTGAAGGACTTTCAGAGTTGACAGAAAGTGGAATGAAGTGGATGTGGAAGCTGTGGAGAACAATATACACACACACACACACACCGGGGCCAGGAGCTATGAATCGACCCCTACCACAGCTAGTATCACACCCCCCACACACACACACACACACACAGGGGCCAGGAGCTATGACTCGACCCCTGCAACCACAACTAGGTGAGTACACACACACACACACACACACACACACAGGGCCAGGAGCTATGACTCGACCCCTGCAACCACAACTAGGTGAGTACACAAACACACACACCATTTCCACAACGAAAAAAAAAGTATTTACCGGTTTTATTTTGAGATGTTATTGTATCTCATTAAATGTAAATATTGTAACAAAAGTTATAATCAAAACTATCATATAAACAACTCTGGTGAGAGAGTTAAGAGCAAAAACTATATTAAATGTTCACTGATGACTTTCAGAATTATTTATCAGAGAATTTTCAGTTGTCAAAAAAAAGTGCAGCATTAATTTCCAGCAGCAAGAAATTATTTCCCAAGATTTATAAATGGGATTTTTGTATATTAAAGTCTGGCGAAGCCAGTTCAGTCACTGAAAACCTAATATATGTATATATATATCCACCTGATCCAAGTGGATCAGGGCCTGATCAACCAGGCTGTTACTGCTGGCCGCACGCAGTCCAACGTATTGGGTATCAGTAGATAAGTTTAACACACACACACACAAATATATATATATATATATATATATATATATATATATATATATATATATATATATATATATATATATATAGAGAGAGAGAGAGAGAGAGAGAGAGAGAGAGAGAGAGAAATGGATGGAGAAAGAGCGGCTATATTTCAGCATGATGATGGAGGATCCAGGGAAATATCGAGGCTAAATGACGACAATAATATTTGCCAGAGTTTCTGTAGCGTGATGTGTGGTATTACTTTATTGTAAGTACCAAGGAGCAGTGTGTGTGTGTGTTAAACTTATCTACTGATACCCAATACGTTGGACTGCGTGCGGTCAGCAGTAACAGCCTGGTTGATCAGGCCCTGATCCACCTGGAGGCCTGGCCGTGGACCGGGCCGCGGGGGCGTTGATCCCCAGAATACCCTCCAGGTAGACTCCAGGTAGGTAGAACAGTTGTTACTTAGCTACTGATACCCAGCACTGGTACACCAGTTGTTACTTAGTTACTGATACCCAGCACTGGTACACCAGTTGTTACTTAGCTACTGATACCCAACACTGGTACACCAGTTGTTACTTAGCTACTGATACCCAACACTGGTACACCAGTTGTTACTTAGCTACTGATACCCAGCACTGGTACACCAGTTGTTACTTAGCTACTGATACCCAACACTGGTACACCAGTTGTTACTTAGCTACTGATACCCAGCACTGGTACACCAGTTGTTACTTAGCCACTGATACCTAGCACTGGTACACCAGTTGTTACTTAGCCACTGATACCTAGCACTGGTACACCAGTTGTTACTTAGCTACTGATACCCAGCACTGGTACACCAGTTGTTACTTAGCTACTGATACCCAACACTGGTACACCAGTTGTTACTTAGCTACTGATACCCAGCACTGGTACACCAGTTGTTACTTAGCTACTGATACCCAGCACTGGTACACCAGTTGTTACTTAGCCACTGATACCTAGCACTGGTACACCAGTTGTTACTTAGCTACTGAGCGACTCAGGAGACATTTCTCCTCCAAATACAACAAGACCATCATATATTAGGTCATCTGACATCAGTTATTACCAACAAGCCAAAACAGCAATAGAAAGGGAGTTGCTTGGAGAGGTCACAGGTGCGGGGGGGGGGGGGGTAGAGGGGACGAGTCAGCTGTTGTGTCGTGGGCTAATATGGCGGGTGAGCACTGAATGAGTGTGTGGGACTGGGTGTGATTGGTCGACAGGACGCAAGGTGTTAGCCCTCCTTTCCAGGGAACTCAACTTTTATGGCCCAACTCTCTCTCCCTCTTGTCTAGACCCCCGACGCCCCCCACTGCAGCCCCTGAAGCTTACATGAGGTGAAGGAGTCGTTCAGTCGTCAGCAGACACCGTAGTGTCTCCTGACACGGGTCATAGTCAAATGATGACCTCTTTAAGTGGTTAAGCTTCCGCTGGCCTCCCCCAGCTTGCTTTTATATCCTGTTAACCCTTTGGGGGTCGACAGGCCTTCTCAGGAAAGTGTTCCTGGGGTCGAAATTTTTTGAAAAAAAAAAAAAAAAAAAATTTTTCTTATAAAATGATAGAGAATCTTTTTCCGATCATAACGCCACCAAAATTATGAAATTTGATAAAAAACTAACGGAATTATGCTTTCGCGAAGTTAGCGGTAGCCATGACACTTACGCATCGGCGATTTTGCCCACTTTGAGCCCTATTTTCGACATATTCCAATGTTTCAGTCTCCTAAAATTATCGCTATTTCGCTAGAACTCCATTTCTTCTATCGATTGAGTACAAGAAACCGCCTATTTACCAATTGCATCTACCCATAATAGTGGTCAGAAAATGGCAATTTTCCAATTTCACACAAATTTCAAACGATGCCAATTTCAAAATAGGGTCCAGAGTAAACAAGGCAGACATTCCTGGCACTAAAATAACATGTTCTCTGTTCATTAGTCACGTCTCCAGGCCCTTGTTCCATTACTTTTGCTTTTCATTTTGAATTTTTATTCTCACAAAAAAATAGAAGATTTACTGTTATGTATACAACTGCATCATTGTAAAAATGGTATAAATAATATCAGAGCACTTGTGCATGAATATAAGACTCGCCAGTTGATGTGTATTGGAGGCATGGTGTGATTTGTTTACTCTTGAAACATCGTCAAAAATCGAACATTTTCGCCACTTTGAGCTCAATTTCAAGGTACTTGTCATTGTCATAACAATCAAAATCATCTCTATTTCTGTAATATATTTTCCATTCTATCAAATGAGACCACGAAAACGAGAATACATCAATTAATACCATACGAAAATTGACTGCAAAGTCGCTGTTTTAATTGAAAAAAACGGTCAAGAGTTTTTTTTCTCTTATTATGCAGTGTGTACTGCAGGATTTTTTTTATACTGCGCACACTGACCACACAGACCCATTCTTTCATATGTATGCCTACCAGACGTTTTCTGCTTAAATTGAGGCCGCTAGAATTTGGGCGTACTAGTATGGCACCAACCCCTGCTCGTAAAACGTACTAGTACGGCACCGACCCCCAAAGGGTTAAACAAAAACAAAAGATTACCACATGGTATGTCTGAAGATGATGCTGAAAGACACACATAAAAGTAAATGAATGCTGATTGTCTTTTCCTGAGGTCACTTAGGATCTGCAGTGACCACCTACTTGAAGATAACAAAAGGATTACACAGAAAACACTTATTCCAACCTCAAATTCCCCCAAATCATTTTTCACTGCAAATGTAAAGTGGACATGATGCACATCGATGTCTTTAATCAGAGCGTCAGTGATGTCTATGATGGTTTTGATCACTACCATAATCCATCATGAACTCCCATCCTAGACATCGCGAGGAACTCTAAACCCTACACAGGACCAAGAACACTGGAGTCTACAGCATCCCCTGTAGTGGATGTGCTCAAATTTACATTGGAGACACTTCTGGGAGTCTTCCCATATGTCTGTAAGGGCACTAGTATGTTCATAGACAGCTCGGCATCTATCAACGCTGCCTCTTGTCAGGTGTTCTGGAATGTAGCGACCTTTGTATATAGCAGGGACGATTAGTGTGGATTAGTGTGCTGTGACATTATGGTCCCTGAACGAAGATCGTCATGTATGTAGACAGAGGAGCACCATTTCCATGGAGGATGAGTAGATCAATCAGCCCCACTGTCAGCCTTAGGCACAGTCAGTTTCAATCTTAGAGGCCTAGAAGGAGAGTGTGAAAAGACACAATGCAGAGAAGAACTACGAGACGTTTTGCAAGTGTACAGGTTTCTCCAGTCAGTACACAGGGATGTACGACAAGCATATTTATACAAGTATAATCAAGTGAATGGTCAAGTCAGTGAGGTCACTGTGTGGGGTGAATTGCAAGATGGGAGCACTGCCGAAGACCCACCAGTCCTTCCGATGACCTGCTTGTGTAATATGGGTTGGGTTACAGGTTTGGTTAAAATGAAAGTTCCTTCATTCTGTTGGATCGTATTTTGTGTTTGGATTAGTGCAATTTCCAGGCATCTACGTCGTGTTTTGTCCACTTTATGACCAGTTGCGCGTCCTTCCACGCCACCAGCTCCTGCAGGTACGCTGCTGTTTTTATAATCAACAAACCACAAGGACAGCACCAGTTTCCTAAAGTTTTTTTCCCACAAGATGTGAACCCACTTACCGACAGGGTGATGATTAAGACACATGTACAACAGTTGTGTATCTTTGTTGTTGAAACGTTTCTCCTACACAGTAGGCTTCTTCAGTCAAATACAGACGCAATAGGTATTGTAGTGAAATGAAGATGATGTAATCACTCAATCTGCCTTGGAGAAATAGTATTTGAGGTGGTCAGTCCCTCAGCCTGGAGAAGAGTTCGGCTCTATGGTCTGGAACGATATCCACTTCCAGACCATCATGGCTTGACTACATTATCTTCATTTCACTACTATACCTGTTGCCTCTGTATGTGACTGAATAAGCCAACTGTGTAGGCGAAACGTTTCAACAATAAAGTTACCGAAGTGTTGCGCATGTGTCTTAATCATCAACATCTTAAGTGATGGCAATGGTGAATCTTAGAACAGTGTTTCGTTTCTGAGCATGACGAGTGAAGCAGGCAGGTCGCCGTCCCACGCCACTAGCTGGGGCTAAGTGGTTATCTCCTCTTATCTCCTCTTTTCTGCTGCCTTCCGTGTCTCTCACACCGCTTTCGTATTCCTCTCACTTTCGGTAACGTATACTCCCGAAATTGGAATGCTGTTCCTGGATGGCTGTGGTGTTTACTCTACCCCACACACCGAGTCTCCTCTCCACGCCCCTCCGCCCTTAACCCTGATGTTGTCACCGTGGGTCGTGACTACAGCTTGGGAGAAGTAAGTTTATGCCATTGTTTGCCTATTATCCTTCCCAGCCTTTGAGGGGAGGGGGTTGATGGTTTTGTGCATTTGAGCCCAAGTTTGCTAGGCCAAGTTTGCTAGGCCAAGCCCCTCGTGGTATGATGACGTCTGGTCTGATGATCGTCAGAGAGGCAGGTCCACTTGGCCGCCGGTCAGCCAACCCAGGTTACAGTCAACTAACATCCGATCATCCCGTAAGGAAACCGAGTTCGGAGCCTTTTAGTTATGAGTTGAACGTTTCACGTGCTAGGAGAAAAATTCCTGATGGTGTATGTTGGGGCACCCAGAGCACAGACGTAGGGCAGCTGTATGTCGGGGCACCTGGTGCCTGAGATGTGTGGTGGGTCACCTGGTGCCTGAGATGTGTGTTGGGTCACCTGGTGCCTGAGATGTGTGTTGGGTCACCTGGTGCCTGAGATGACAGTGAAGCCAGGCACACAGTCTCTCTGGTGTCATGGTTATAAAGATATGTTGTACAACGCTGTGTGTGCCACAGAACGTAAGCACGTTTATGAGAACTTAGTTTTCTAGAGTTGTACAACAAACATGGTGCGCGCGCACCCTCGCATGACCGTACGTACACGTCTGTTAGCATACACTCACGGGACTGTACGTACATTTCTGTTAACCTACACTCGCATGATTGTACATGTCTGTTAACCTAAATTAACACCCTAACATGACTGCACAATACTTTCACAACACTACACTCACACTTAGTATATGACTGTGCACTACCACTGTCACCACCACCACCATCACCACCAATCACCACTATCACCACCACCCCATGTTTGTTACAAACTTGTTTTATTGACTGCTGTAAGAAAGTCGTAAACATTCACCCAGTTTGTTAAGAAGTAAAGGGCAATGAGAGAGAGTGTATAAGTATGGAGGTACATGATGTAGATATAAGTATGTATAGCTATATGTGTGTGTGTGTGTGTGTGTGTGTGTGTGTGTGTGTGTGTGTGTGTGTGTGTGTGTGTGTGTGTGTGTGTGTGTGTGTGTTGTGTAATTAGCCATGTTTCCTCCCAGCACTTGCACAACAATAAAGAAAAGGTAAGCTACTATGAGACTAATTTCATTCTCTTCCCATTGAATACCAGCCTCCACGAGCAGTATAATACCAGCCTCTACGAGCAGTATAATACCAGCCTCCACGAGCAGTATAATACCAGCCTCCAAAAGCAGTATAATACCAGCCTCCACGAGCAGTATAATACCAGCCTCTACGAGCAGTGTAATACCAGCCTCCACGAGCAGTGTAATACCAGCCTCCACGAGCAGTGTAATACCAGCCTCCACGAGCAGTGTAATACCAGCCTCCACGAGCAGTGTAATACCAGCCTCCACGAGCAGTGTAATACCAGCCTCCACGAGCAGTGTAATACCAGCCTCCACGAGCAGTGTAATACCAGCCTCCACGAGCAGTGTAATACCAGCCTCCACGAGCAGTGTAATACCAGCCTCCACGAGCAGTGTAATACCAGCCTCCACGAGCAGTGTAATACCAGCCTCCACGAGCAGTGTAATACCAGCCTCCACGAGCAGTGTAATACCAGCCTCCACGAGCAGTGTAATACCAGCCACCACGAGCATTGTAATACCAGTTCAACCTCTGAAACGAACCGTTTTATGGGAAAGAACAGTAGACTGACAGTGGGCAGTGTATATATATGATAGTACAGACGAACAAAAAAAATCCTTAAAATACTTCCAAGTGACAGACAAACGCCAAAAAAAATATTCTGGCTTTCTTCCAAACGAAAAAAAAAAAAAGGTGGGAAGTCCAGTGAGCAGGAAATATGTGAAACGTGCAGGTGTTGGTTCAAGACCCAGCCAGTGAAACACTTACCGAGTCACCTCTGTACACCACTCAGAAACAGTGAGTGGTGCACAGAGACCTTAGTGAGTGTTGCAGAGAGGGACTCTGTAAGGGGAGGGTGCACAGAGACGCCCCCCTTCAGGACAGAGAAAGTTGCAACAATCAGCTTGCAAGAAAACCCGGGCAGCCTTCAGGTGAGACCTAGTATGGGAGGGTCAAGGCGACCATCACCACCTACGCTACTCAACACGACGGCCATGGACTCAAAAATCTCATAAATAGGAAGTAGGAGATACTATGGTTCCCAGTGTGGCCACCAGCTGTGTTAGGGAGACTCATGGCAGTTTCATGGTGTTCTTACTACCATACTCTGTACCTGCTAGACGAGTTATGTTGCCTTTGTTGTGTATGTGTATTTTCTGATAGTATTTTATAGAGTTGTAAGATAGGTATTTTTAATTCTTTATTGAAGTTTGGAGGAAATATATGATAGAATTTGATTGAGTTGGACCTTTCCATAGCTGTTCATTTATTATGGTGACTAGTTTTGTGTGTGGGTTGATATATTTCCTTTAGTGTAGGTGTGACACATGTCTTCATACACTGTTAGGTAACACTCATCTCTCCACACAGTGGGTGTTTGTGGTGTAGTGTAGCAGTCTTGTGTATATGTGACACATTTCTCCACACAGTGAGTGCTTGTGTTGCAGCCACACCACCTGAGTCAAGCTGAGTGCAGATTTCATCGTCCTAGCTCCCACCTCTGGCTGTAGATACAGGTGTGGCTAGGAGTGTGAATCAATCACAGTGAGAGAAATCAGCTCAGGACCCCGCCCTCGTGTGACAGTCCCACCTTATTAGTTAAACAGAGAAAACAAAGGCGTCGCATAATTGATCATCTCTTGGAAGCTAGAAAGAATGATTTAGTTTTGCTACTCGGCAAAACTAAATCATTTGGAACCAATGGACAGAGGCTGGGTTAGCTTGTCTTAAGCAAACGAAAAGTTAACTGAACATTAGTGCATTAGCCAAGCTAAGGCCGGTAGGGCTATGATGTATTACAAGAAGAACTGAATCTGTGCGTGTCATTCAAAGGAAAAAAAAGTTGAGCTCTCTCCTGCATATTCCAGTTGCTACTCGGTGTTTGTTGTTGTTGATGGCGTCCTGTAAGTACATGGTGTCCTACTATTAATTTTTGGTGATCAGTGTAGCTTCTTGCAGGTACAACTGTTCTTATAGATTACTGTCTCCTTATCTTCCTCTCTGTTTCCACTGTGAATCTGCCTCATTAGCTATTTCATCCTTCTTAGGATTTACCTCTTACTCTTCCTTTCAGTCCTCCTCTTCCTCTTCCGCTCGTCATAGGCGCCCACTCTGACATCTCGCCACGTACCATGACTCGCTGTTGTCTTGCTGATAGGTATTCCCTGATCCATTGCAGTGCCTTCCCTGTTCTCCCTGCCTTGTCCACCAGCTTTTGGACTAATCTTTTGTGTGGAACTGTGTCAAACACCTTCTTACAGTCTAAGAAAACGCAATCTACCCACCCCTCTCTCCCTTGTCTTACTGCTGTCACCCTGTCATAGAACTCCAGTAGGTTTGTGACACAGGATTTCCCGTCCCTGAAACCGTGCTGGTTGTTGGTGATAAGTTTATTCTTTTCTAGGTGCTCCACCACTCTTCTCCTGATAATCTCAATGACTTTGCATACTATACATGTCAGTGACACTGGTCTGTAGTTTAATGCTTCGTGTCTGTCTCCTTTTTTTAAAAATTGGAACTACATTTGCTGTCTTCCATACCTCGGGTAGTCGCCCTGTTTCGATAGACGTGTTGAAGATTGTTGTTAGTGGTACACATAGCGCCTCTGCTCCCTCTCTTAGGACCCATGGAGATATTATCCGGCCCCATCGCCTTTGAGGTATCTAGCTCGTGTGTACTCACCTATTTGTACTCACCTATTTGTGGTTGCAGGGGTCGAGTCATAGCTCCTGGCCCCGCCTCTTCACTGATTGCTACTAGGTCCTCTCTCTCCATGCTCCATGAGCTTTATCAAACCTAGTCTTAAAACTATGTATGGTTCCTGCCTCCACTATGTCGCTTTCTAGGCTATTCCACTTCCTGACAACTCTATGACTGAAGAAATACTTCCTAACATCCCTTTGACTCATAGGAGTCTTCAACTTCCAATTGTGACCCCTTGTTTCTGTGTCCCCTCTCTGGAACATCTTGTCTCTGTCCACCTTATCTATTCCTCGCAGTATTTTATATGTCGTTATCATGTCTCCCCTAACCCTCCTGTCCTCTAGTGTCGTCAGTCCGATTTCCCTTAACCTTTCTTCGTAGGACAATCCCCTTAGCTCTGGGACTAGTCTTGTTGCAAACCTTTGTACTTTCTCTAATTTCTTGACGTGCTTGACCAGGTGTGGGTTCCAAACTGGTGCTGCATACTCCAGTATGGGCCTGACGTATATGGTGTACAGAGTCTTGAATGATTCCTTAGTGAGGTATTGGAACGCTATTCTTAGGTTTGCCAGCCGCCGATATTCATGACTTTACATTTGGCAGGGTTAAATTCAAGGAGCCAGTTACTGGACCAGGCTTGCAGCCTGTCCAGGTCTCTTTGTAGTCCTGCCTGATCCTCGACTGATTTGATTCTTCTCATTAACTTCACATCATCTGCAAACAGGGACACTTCTGAGTCTATCCCTTCCGTTATGTCATTCACATATACCAAAAACAGTACAGGTCCTGGGACTGACCCTTGTGGAACTCCACTCGTCACAGGTGCCCACTCTGACACCTCGTCACGTACCATGTGTGTGTGTTAGTTACCATTTTGTCCTAGGCACATGTCAATTAGACACTAGGCCTGTTGTATGTATGTGTGTGTATGTGTGTGTAAGGAAACACTTCGAAATGTTTCTGCCCCACCGGGAATTGAACCCGGCCCCTCCGTGCGTGAAGCAAGAGCTTTACCACTGGGCCACCGGGGGCGTATTACCTTATGTGTGTGTGTGTGTGTGTGTGTGTGTGTGTGTGTGTGTGTGTGTGTGTGTGTGTGTGTGTGTGTGTGTGTGTGTGTGTGTCAGACATCGTGGAGGTGCCACACCTGTGCGTGTCAAGCAGAGTCGTTGCACCATTAATGAAGATTGCTTACGGCTTGAAGGGAGGCGTGGACAGGGAAGAGGGTTGCATGGATAGAGAGAAGGTGAATGGGGAAGGGGGGGAGGGTAGCCAACAGTACCATCCCTGGCTGCTGCTGTTGTTGTTACTACTTCAGCTGCTCCTGCTGTTGTTGTTGTTGCAGGATGGACGGACGGACCGATACATGATTATCTTATCCAAACAGACAGGTTAATTGAGAGGTACAAACTGGAGAAGCCAGCCTAGTTAAATCATCATTCATCACCAGTGCACGCTTGCAACAATCATCATCACACCAGTACACGCTTGCAACAATTACCACATCACCAGAGCACGCTTGCAACAATTAACAGGGATAACAGGATTAGAAGCACCAGTTAACAGGTATACCAGTGTTAGAAATGGTAGGTTAACAGGGATACCAGTGTTGGTAGTGGTAGGTTAACAGGGATACCAGTGTTAGTAGTGGTAGGTTAACAGGGATACCTGTGTTAGTAGTGGTAGGTTAACAGGGATACCAGTGTTGGTAGTGGTAGGTTAACAGGGATACCAGTGTTAGTAGTGGTAGGTTAACAGGAATACCAGTGTTAGTAGTGGTAGGTTAACAGGGATACCAGTGTTAGTAGTGGTAGGTTAACATATTACTGTGTTATCTACATGAGAGTTACAACAAGGTGAGGTGGATGAGGAGGCATATCCTGTCCTTACCAGAGGTAAACAATGTGTGCGCTTGCATTGTGTGTGTGTGTGTGTGTGTGTGTGTTCTGGGCGACTGTAAGTTCCTCTTGCCCAAAGATGGCAGGCTCTTCCTGGTTGCAGTGTGCCCACGCCCGCACTTCTCTCTCTCTCTCTCTCTCTCTCTCTCTCTCTCTCTCTCTCTCTCTCTCTCTCTCTCTCTCTCTCTCTCTCTCTCTCTCTCTCTCTCTCTCTCTCTCTGACTCTGCCTGCCACACCTGTCACACACACACCTACCTCCTGCATTGTTGCAGGTGTATTTACGTAATCACCTAGATGTAGTTGCAGGGATCGATTCATACATAGCTCCTGGCCCCTCCTCTTCGCTGGTCGCTACTAGGTCCACTCTCTTCCTTCTCCATCAGCTGTATCGAACCTCTTATTAAAACTTTTTAAAGGTCCTGCCTTCACTACATCACTTTCCCAATTGTTCCACTTCCTGACCACTCTGTGACTGAAGAAATACTTCCTAACATCCCTGTGACTCATCTGAGTCTTCAACTTCCAGCTGTGACCCCTTGTTGCTGTGTCACATCTCTGAGACATTCTGTGTATGTTAGTTACCATTTTGTCCTAGGCACATGTCAATTAGACACTAGGCCTGTTGTATGTATGTGTGTGTAAGGAAACACTTCGAAATGTTTCTGCCCCACCGGGAATTGAACCCGGCCCCTCCGTGCGTGAAGCGAGAGCTTTACCCACTGGGCCACCGGGGGCGTGTGTGTGTGTGTGTGTGTGTACTCACCTAGTTGTAGTTGCAGGGGTCGAATCATAGCTCCTGTGTGTGTGTCAAAGGCCACAGTGACTCACTCTCACTTCCTGGCTCCCTTGCCACACCTGTTGATCACCCTCCACCTGTTGACAACAGTACACCTGATCACCCTACTGTTAATGAGCCCTGGATGTACTGATGTTTGTGACCCTGAATGTACAGGTGTTAATGACCTCTTGACGTAGAGATGTTAGTGGCCCTGGATGCTGCTGCCAGCTGTCTCCTGACGTGGGTGGCAGGTTAGAGGTGATGATCACACTAGTTCCATCTATTGTTCCTTCATCACACCCGCTTCCATCCTAACACAGCCTCCATCCCAGCATCCTTCTTTGTCTCTCACTCGTCTGATAAGCAGATGAAACATATTTCTGAAGAACAGGCTAGACCTTGCCCCCCCCTCCTCTCTTTTTTCTCTTATATATGTGTGATTATATCTTACGGTTCCATTTCTGGTGTGTGAACCATACTCGGAGAAGGTAATTCCCATGTAATAGTAACTCCAGGTCTGCTGAAACGAAGCCTTTAAAGATTGTCGCTGATGACCTCATCCTCGCGGGACGCTGGACGATACCCTCATCCTCGTGGGTTGACATATTCCATTACCTTATGTATGAAATCCCTCCAGTGTAGTGGAGTGTGACGGGGGGGGGGGAGAAACAGCTTGTGTTCCCACAACGTAGATAACATATAGAATAGGGCAGCTTCACATTGTGGTTGTATCCAGTGTTATTAAGAGAAAAGAGGTAGAGATTGTGGGGAGTTGGTGTGGATCATCTGGTGTCTGGCAGCCTCGCTCCAGCAAGGTCATCTCTGGTGAAAGTTGTGACCCCAGGTCCACCCCCATTCCCGTGTGTGATTACCCATTTATAGTTACAGAAGCAGAGTCCTGCTTGTGGTGTCTCGTCTGCACTGATACCTAAGACACATGTTCAACGGTTACGTTATTCCGAAAGGTTTCGCCTACACAGTAGGCTTCTTCAGTCGAGTACAGAGGCAGCAAAGGCAGAAGAGATGTAAAGACGTTGTAATCAGTCCATCACTCTTGAAGACGTAGTTTTTGAGGTGGTCAGTCCCTCAGCCTGGAGAAGAGTTGCTCCATATTCATTAACGTAAGGGGTGATGACTGTTCCTCTGGTGAAGTTTACAATGTGTGCATGAAATAGACAGTAATTCTCTTTGGATCATCTCTTAGTGTGTTACTTTGTACCACTAGCCAGTGCTTATTGCAAGTTGTACCACTAGCCAGTGCTTATTGCAAGTTGTACCACTAGCCAGTGCTTATTGCAAGTTGTACCACTAGCCAGTGCTTATTGCAAGTTGTACCACTAGCCAGTGCTTATTGCAAGTTGTACCACTAGCCAGTGCTTATTGCAAGTTGTACCACTAGCCAGTGCTTATTGCAAGTTGTACCACTAGCCAGTGCTTATTGCAAGTTGTACCACTAGCCAGTGCTTATTGCAAGTTGTACCACTAGCCAGTGCTTATTGCAAGTTGTACCACTAGCCAGTGCTTATTGCAAGTTGTACCACTAGCCAGTGCTTATTGCAAGTTGTACCACTAGCCAGTGCTTATTGCAAGTTGTACCACTAGCCAGTGCTTATTGCAAGTTGTACCACTAGCCAGTGCTTATTGCAAGTTGTACCACTAGCCAGTGCTTATTGCAAGTTGTACCACTAGCCAGTGCTTATTGCAAGTTGTACCACTAGCCAGTGCTTATTGCAAGTTGTACCACTAGCCAGTGCTTATTGCAAGTGCAGGTACTGTTTTGTACATCCCTACACAATCTATGTTCCATCTAGCTAGTGTACGTCTATATATATATATATATATATATATATATATATATATATATATATATATATATATATATATATATATATATATATGCTCCTCTAGCTAGTCTATATCTATGTTGCCTCTTGCTAGTGTACGTATTGGTCTAGAAAGACAGATGAGCAAACACTAGAACATATTTATTAGAAAACGTTTCGGTCCTGGGACCTTGATCACTTCTAAGATACGGAGGTTGTATGTATAATGTTGGCCAAGACCGGGGTCCTGGCCGCTGACCCGGCTCTGGCTCCTGAAGGAGGATGGGTTCTGCAGTGCTGCAGCATATGCTGCTCAGTGTCCTGGAGAGTGCAGCTGGTGCATCTCCTAAGCGACAACGCCGTCTGTAATCTTTGGGTTTCTGCCACCCAAAGATTAAGTAACATACAGAGCTTAAAAAGACAGTGAGTGTATATAGGCGGAGAGTGACGCATGTGAGTGACGCATGTGAGTGACGCATGTGAGTGACGCATGTGAGTGACGCATGTGAGTGACGCATGGTCCACGGGACATTTGATGAACTGGGATGAGACGCAGCTCGTCCTCACCAAGCAAGATCTTAGACGCTGTCACCGACACCATAGTACTGGAAACTACAAACTCTCTAAAACTTAAGCATACATGATACTCAACCAGGCGGGGCAGCACCTACCCAGCAACACAGGAGTCACATGATCTCATCGTCTACCCGTCCTCATCCCAACATGGCATTCTTCAGGTCACCATGTCTCACACACACCTCACATTCCGCCTATAAATACTGTTTTTTTAACCTCTGTATGTTAGAAGTGATCAAGGTTCCAGGACCGAAACGTTTTCTATTAAATATGTCCTAGTGTTTACTCACCTGTGTTTCTGAACCAATTTACCAGTACCCCTTACCAAGGTTTATACCATAGTGTAAGTTAGACATTTGTGTTCCCTCTAGCTAAGGTACGTCTATACACATTTATACTCCCTCTAGCTAGTCTACGTATATGCACATCTATGCTCTCCCTAGCTAGTCTGCGTCTATACACATCTATGCTCCTTCTAGCTAGTCTACGTCTATACACATCTATGCTCCTTCTAGTTAGTCTACGTCTATGCACATCTATGCTCCTTCTAGCTAGTCTACGTCTACACATATCGACACAACCTCTCCTATCCTGTTGAATTATGTACAAAGGAATTATATGCTAATTGACATAATTTTCTGAGTAATTACATTAATGTTAACATTTTTCCCCTGGCCAGGTTCAGGCGGAGCGACGAGGAGTCGTCCCCCAGCGTTCACTATGGGCAGTCGTCATGAACCAAAGTTAGATAAAGCTGGCCCAGGACCTGGCCAGTACAACGTGACTGGTCTCTCCAACAAGGGTATGTTGCTGTCCTGCTCAGCCGTACTCACCTAGTTGTGTTTGCAGGGGTCGATTCATGGCTCCTAGCCCGGTTTTACTGTAATTTGCTGAAATTCATTGAATCTTAAGCCAGCTAGCCTTCAGATAAGTAATTAACATAAGAATGAAGGAACACTGCAGCAGGCCTACTGGCCCATACCTGGTGGGTTATTGTCAATTCCAAACTCACTAATAAATATATTCGGCCAACACATTATCAATCTCTTTTTAAAACCACCTAAGGTCTTAGCTTCTAATTAAAGCATTATAACTCATTTAACCTTCAAATATTTAGCGGAGTCTTATGTTTTATTTGTTGATGATTAACACACGTGTACAACAGTTATCTTTATTGTTGAAAGGTTTCACCTACACAGTAGACTTCTTCAGTCAGATACAGAGGCAGTAAGTGTAGTAGTGAAATGAAGATGTAATCAGTCCAACCTTGAAGAAATAGTGTTTGAGGTGGTGAGTCCCTCAGCCTGAAGGAGAGTTCAGCTCCATGGTCTGCCTCGATATCGTTCCAAGGTTGATGGACTGATTACATCATCTTCATTTCACTACTACACTGTTGCCTCTCTATCTGACTGAAGAAGTCTACTGTGTAGGTGAAACCTTTCAACAATAAAGATACCCAACTGTTGCACCTGTGTCTTAATCATCAACTTATCGGTATTTTATACCATTTTAAACATAGTTTTATGTGTTACATTTAAGGTTTATGACTGCATGTAGCCTTGATTGTGTTCAGGTAAGGACGAACCAGTAGCGGCCTCCATGCACATCAAACCTAAGGACCCGAAGATGTACGTCACTCCAGCACCGTGTGACTATTCTCCGGACAAAGCTGAAGCCAAAGTGAACGAGGGTTCTCCAAGCTTCTCCTTCGGCGTCAAGACTGAAGACGGTAAACCTTCGGACGCTCCGGGTGGGTTTCACCATTGTGGTATAAATGATTTACAAAACTGACACGTTGAAGAATGAGACACTTGTGTAGCTTTTAAGAATCTTTACTGAGGAAACGTTTCGCCAGCCAGCGGCTTCTTCAGTCCAGTACTGTGAAGAACGGTGAAAGAAGAGGAGTTTGAGGTAATCAGTCCCTCAGCCTTGAGTCGACGTAATCAGTCCATCAATCTTTTCAAGACTGATGGACTGATAACATCGGCTCAAGGCTGAGGGACTGATTACCTCAAACTTCTGTTCTTCATATTATTCTTTGTATGGACTGATGAAACCACTGTGTGGCGAAAGGCTTCCTCAATAAAGATACCCAAGTGTTGCATATGTGTCTACCTTATCAAAATATTTATATTGTGTTCGGAAAATTATAAGTTCATTATATGAAATACTTGTGGTATCTGTTAGAAGAAACATTTCAAATCCTGTAAATAACTTGTGATTTTCCGAACACAAAATAAACTGTTAAGATTCTGAGGAGACAAATGCTAATTGAAGTAAAAAATAAATGAATTAAAAACAATCTGCGGTTGCACTTGTGAGAAGTGTTTAGACACTGTCACCATAATGTGGTGCACCAGAATGAATCATGTGTTGCTAGCTGTACGATGAACAATTATGTACAATAACTTGAGATTATATGGTAAGAGTTGTCAGCGTCTCCGGTGCAGTTTTACCTATACTGACAAGCCTTTATAACCCGGGGCTCAGCAACGGTACGATAGGCTTTGTAACGAAGGCAGTTTGTATCCAAATTGCACAAAATAGTGTGCCCAACAAGCACTTGTTGCCCATGATAGTGCCAGTAGCAATCGTTGCATAAACAGTCGTCTGATAGATGATTGTTATATGGGGAAACACTGGTAGCATTGCCATGACTATCTTGAGACAGCGTAGTGACGCAACATATAGAGTGATGGCGGTCAGAGACATCTGATGGCTGATCTTGTAATTAGTCTTAGCAAGGATAGGAAGCCTACAGTACGTGAACCTGTTCACAGGTTCACGTACTGGCTATAGTTATTACTTAGCCATGTGACAATAGGGAACATCATATATGACAAACGTATTTAGAAAGTTGTACATGTATGGTACACAGTACCAACAAGATGAAGAATTAGACACATGTGTAACATCTGGGTATCTTTATTATATTTAAAAAGTGAATAAAAATCTGTTTAATATTTTATTCAGTATCATGAATTTCTGGATGAGATCATCAGTGTCATGTGTTGACTGAAGAGTTTCTAGTCCGGTGTCTCTCATCCTTGTTTTAATCACAGTTCTGAGACAACAATGGAAAACAGAAATATAAGAAAACAAATAATATATGAGTGGAAGGATTGTTGGCAAAATAGAATAAGGTGGAAGAAGTTTGTGTACATAGGAGTGATTAGAGTGTGGACACTGGGCATGCATATAGATGAAATAAGTTATAATAGGTGTTTATATGGAGAGTCTATTGGTTACCTTGCTAGTTATGGAAGATGGCAAACAGGACGCAGATTCTCTCTTTTAAAGATTATAATCGCTAAGTAGTGAGCAACAGTATTTAAGAGTGACACACTAAGAGAGGCTAACCAATTTCCTTTACTTATAAGTTATGTATAACTCATCATTTTTCCCCACAGCTCCAAACAGTTACAACATCCCGTCGTTGCTGGGCTCCACCAAGGAGGGTTCCAAGCACTCAGCTCCAAGCTTCACCATGTCTTCCCGCCCTCATCCTGAGGAAGACAAGATGAAGGTGCCAGGTCCTGGTTCTTATAATGAATCCACAGTAGACAAGTATAAGACTATCAAGAGTCCCAGCTTCAGCATGGGTCAGCGAACTACCATTCCCTCGGATCATACCATGAAGCCTGGACCGGGAGCACACTGCCCTGAAAAGGTATTGTCTTCAGATTTATTGAAGTAGTAATGACATTCACTTACTGCACAGTATGATAAAGATAGTATAGCCCAAAACACCATTTAAAATTAATTCATAATAAAAAGATCGTCTTTAAAAGGTTTGTTTTGCTTAATTTAGTAAGGTACGAAATGCATTTTGCAAGCTTAAAATGAGACACAACTTGCACATAACGCTTGGCACTGTACTCTCCGGCACTCTGCACTGCATGTAACTTTCGTGTTCAGTATCAGCCCTCCGGTCCCAAGTTCACCATGGCTCCCAGACCTGCTGACGAAGTGGACAAAATGAACATCCCAGGCCCAGGCGCTTACAACTCTGGTGATCTTGATAAGTGCAGAGAGAAAACGCCAGCTTTTACTATGTCCCCAAAGACCAACTTGCCCACCGATAACAGTCCAAAGCCTGCGCCAAATGCTTACTCTCCAGAGAAGGTAGGTAGCTAGTTACATGGTATTCTGTACCAAGAATGATAGGGACCTAATGTTTGCGAGTTCAGAGCTACGCTAGTGGATACAGGGAGATAAAGAGCCTATAGAATGAAAGAAAATATTTTATCACACTCTAGAAACATCACTACATAGGAAGGGCAACACAGTAGAGTGCGTGGTGGGAGTAACAGATCCTGGGTTCTCAAATACAGCATTTCTCATTGATAAGAAAAATTATAAACATATTCTTGATTTTTTTTGGAAAACAGGAAGCAGAGAAATATGTGTTCAGTAGGAATACTCATCAGGAAGCAGAGAGTGTGTTCAGTAGGAATATTCATCAGGAAGTAAAGAGTGTGTTCAGTAGGAATACTCATCAGGAAGTAAAGAGTGTGTTCAGTAGGAATACTCATCAGGAAGTAAAGAGTGTGTTCAGTAGGAATACTCATCAGGAAGTAAAGAATGTGTTCAGTAGGAATACTCATCAGGAAGTAAAGAGTGTGTTCAGTAGGAATACTCATCAGGAAGTATAGAGTGTGTTCAGTAGGGATACTCATCAGGAAGTAAAGAATGTGTTCAGTAGGAATACTCATCAGGAAGTAAAGAGTGTGTTCAGTAGGAATACTCATCAGGAAGTAAAGAATGTGTTCAGTAGGAATACTCATCAGGAAGTAAAGAGTGTGTTCAGTAGGAATACTCATCAGGACGTAAAGAGTGTGTTCAGTAGGAATACTCATCAGGAAGTAAAGAGTGTGTTCAGTAGGAATACTCATCAGGAAGTAAAAAGTGTGTTCAGTAGGGATACTCATCAGGAAGTAAAGAATGTGTTCAGTAGGAATACTCATCAGGAAGTAAAGAGTGTGTTCAGTAGGAACACTCATCAGGAAGTAAAGAGTGTGTTCAGTAGGAATACTCATCAGGAAGTAAAGAGTGTGTTCAGTAGGAATACTCATCAGAAAGTAAAGAGTGTGTTCAGTAGGAACACTCATCAGGAAGTAAAGAGTGTGTTCAGTAGGAATACTCATCAGGAAGTAAAGAGTGTGTTCAGTAGGAATACTCATCAGGAAGTAAAGAATGTATTCAGTAGGAATACTCATCAGGAAGTAAAGAGTGTGTTCAGTAGGAATACTCATCAGGAAGTAGAGAGTGTGTTCAGTAGGAATACTCATCAGGAAGTAAAGAGTGTGTTCAGTAGGAATACTCATCAGGAAGTAAAGAGTGTGTTCAGTAGGAATACTCATCAGGAAGTAAAGAATGTATTCAGTAGGAATACTCATCAGGAAGTAAAGAGTGTGTTCAGTAGGAATACTCATCAGGAAGTAGAGAGTGTGTTCAGTAGGAATACTCATCAGGAAGTAAAGAGTGTGTTCAGTAGGAATACTCATCAGGAATTAAAGTGTGTTCAGTAGGAATACTCATCAGGAAGTAAAGAGTGTGTTCAGTAGGAATACTCATCAGGAAGTAAAGAGTGTGTTCAGTAGGAATACTCATCAGGAAGTAAAGAGTGTGTTCAGTAGGAATACTCATCAGGAAGTAAAGAGTGTGTTCAGTAGGAATATTCATCAGGAAGTAAAGAGTGTGTTCAGTAGGAATACTCATCAGGAAGTAAAGAGTGTGTTCAGTAGGAATACTCATCAGGAAGTAAAGAGTGTGTTCAGTAGGAATACTCATCAGGAAGTAAAGAGTGTGTTCAGTAGGAATACTCATCAGGAAGTAAAGAGTGTGTTCAGTAGGAATACTCATCAGGAAGTAAAGAGTGTGTTCAGTAGGAATACTCATCAGGAAGTAGAGAGTGTGTTCATTAGGAATACTCATCAGGAAGTAAAGAGTGTGTTCAGTAGGAATACTCATCAGGCATAACACTGAGGTAAACATCTGATAATTGGTACTACTCAATAAGCACCATATAAGAGGAAGGTGAATAACTCAGCAACAGTACACTCATTAATGAGTCTTACAATATGGACTATTCAACAGTGAGAGTGAGGAGCTATACACCAAGAATACACATTAATAAACGTGAAGAAATACAACAAACACTGCCCACAAATTTAAACGATTCCCAATTCGCTGACTTTGACTTTCCAGCGTTTTAACCGAGGGTTAACTTGTGTAGAAATTGAAAGCTAACATGATTCCTTCAGAATGTGTTGAAGGTGTTTTTCCAGAGCGGAGATCTCTCTCGTTCCTGGTCATTCTTTCCCATGAACGTCAACATTAACCAGATTAGAGCCAAACTTATAGAGATGTGGTCTGTGGGACTCGACACGAACCCAAATCTGAAACAAAATTAAGTCGACAATTTTGTATCATTAGCGGATTTCAGAAGAAATGTATTTTATGAAATGTATCACTGTGTGTGCGTGTATATATATATATATATATATATATATATATATATATATATATATATATATATATATATATATATATATATCAGCGAGAATGACACACTAGTGATCATACAATTACGTATGAAAGTCAGGCATTATATATTATGGTGTATCGTTATTCTACTTATGGAGAAGCGCTAAATCCGTATGGGTCATTCGGCACGAGGAGTAGTGAAGGTTCCATCCTCCTCCCGCTAGCTGCGGCCGGGCTGGTAACCGGGAAAACTGGAGTGTCTGGTTGCCCAGTAGACCAGTCTTAAAAAAAAAAAAAAAAGCACGGTACGGGCGGGGATTGAACCCGCGGTGAGAGAGTTATAAAACTCCAGACCGACGCGCTAGGCGAACAGGGAGAGCAGGTGTCTTAAGAACACGTCCTTATGTTTCGATCCGTACCGGAGATCGACCCCTAGACCACAGTGTGTGAGCAGAGTGCGTTAGCGATCGAGCTATAGAATACCTGTAGGTCTCCTCCGTATATAAACCCTGACGCCGCCTCTGCTGGTGGTCGGTATAAACGATGAACATTAACATGTCTGCTCGATCTTCACCAGCATCAAGACTCTTGACGGGCATGACTGAACCAGGTACCATCCTAAGGTACCTCCAGGTATAATAGTGCCAAGAGTACCAAGGTCCCAGGAGTCTAATAGTGCCAAGGGAGTACCAAGGTACCAGGTACTAATAGTGCCAAGAGTACCAAGGTACCCAGGGTACTAATAGTGCCAAGGGTACCAAGGTACCCAGGGTACTAATAGTGCCAAGAGTACCAAGGTACCCAGGGTACTAATAGTGCCAAGGGTACCAAGGTACCCAGGGTACTAATAGTGCCAAGAGTACCAAGGTACCCAGGGTACTAATAGTGCCAAGGGTACCAAGGTACCCAGGGTACTAATAGTGCCAAGAGTACCAAGGTACCCAGGGTACTAATAGTGCCAAGGGTACCAAGGTACCCAGGGTACTAATAGTGCCAAGAGTACCAAGGTACCCAGGGTACTAATAGTGCCAAGGGTACCAAGGTACCCAGGGTACTAATAGTGCCAAGAGTACCAAGGTAACCAGGGTACTAATAGTGCCAAGGGTACCAAGGACTTCGTGGGCTCATAGGAAAAGGAGTGACGGAATAACCGCTTAGTATAAAATTATAACAGGATAAAAAAAAAGATGAAGCCTTGTTAGCGATCCTCGCCAGGAAAAAACAAGAAGCCACAGGTGCGAAACTGAGACAAATAATGTGTTTGTAAATTGTGGTAATCTGTTGGAATGAGATGTACGAAGGGGCAGTATGTGCTATAACCACCACAAACAACAAAATTACCACTACATTAATAATAATAATAATAATAATAATAATAATAATAATAATAATAATAATAATATTTTTCAAAGAAACATTAATGTTAGTGGCAGGATAAATGTATATTCCTTTTAAAAAGAAGCAAATGAATATGGATAGCTGTATGACCCTTGTAGGTTTGGCGCTTCTTTTGATTATAATAAATAAATATAGATAGATATACTTTACCTGTGTTCTTGAAGCGTCAAATAAGTAATGACTGGTGAGTTCTCAAAGACTGTACAGTAACACTGGCTCCTGCCAGTGTACTGTACAGTAACACTTGCTCCTGCCAGTGTTACTGTACAGTAACACTGGCTCCTGCCAGTGTTACTGTACAGTAACACTTGCTCCTGCCAGTGTTACTGTACAGTAACACTTGCTCCTGCCAGTGTTACTGTACAGTAACACTTGCTCCTGCCAGTGTTACTGTACAGTAACACTGCTCCTGCCAGTGTTACTGTACAGTAACACTGCTCCTGCCAGTGCTACTGTACAGTAACACTGGCTCCTGCCAGTGCTACTGTACAGTAACACTGGCTCCTGCCAGTGTTACTGTACAGTAACACTTCTGCAGTGCACTGACAGTCACTTGTAGTGTTACTGTACAGTAACACTGGCTCCTGCCAGTGCTACTGTACAGTAATTGTCCTGCCAGTTACTGACGTAACACTGTCCTGCCAGTGTACTGTACAGTAACACTGGCTCCTGCCAGTGTTACTGTACAGTAACATGCCTCCAGTCTATGACAGAACACTGGCTCCGCAGTGTTCTGTACAGAACACGGCTCCTTCTGTACTAAGATTTATGATGAACATAACAAGTGTTAGACTTATCAGTCTCCTTCAATTGGGATTAGGTCCTTCTTTCACTGCTAGGATGGTCCCAAGACTTGCAAGGATGAGTCTCCGACTCCAGTACATCCTGTGTCGTGTTATACTGAAAAACTTGCATCCAATCCTTATTCACCAGTCAGTAGGTGTTAATGAGAGACTGTAGTTGTTAGGGTGATGCAGCAGGTAAGCAGTCACTATGGTGATGCAGCAGGTAAGCAGTCACTAGGGTGATGCAGCAGGTAAGCAGTCACTAGGGTGATGCAGCAGGTAAGCAGTCACTAGGGTGATGCAGCAGGTAAGCAGTCACTAGGGTGATGCAGCAGGTAAGCAGTCGCTAGGGTGATGCATCAGGTAAGCAGTCGCTAGGGTGATGCAGCAGGTAAGCAGTCACTAGGGTGATGCAGCAGGTAGAAACATCACAGTTCCTATGATGTTATTATCAAGAGGGAAAGTTATTCATTCATAACAGATGTTCTTGTTTGATGGAGGTTTGTTATAGTCTTCAAAACTTATAATTTATATGCACATTACCTGTCTCATTTGAGATATAATTAGTTGCTAATATTTGGCACTGTACTCTCCGGCACTCTGCACTGCATGTAACTTTCGTGTTCAGTATCAGCCCTCCGGTCCCAAGTTCACCATGGCTCCCAGACCTGCTGACGAAGTGGACAAAATGAACATCCCAGGCCCAGGCGCTTACAACTCTGGTGATCTTGATAAGTGCAGAGAGAAAACGCCAGCTTTTACTATGTCCCCAAAGACCAACTTGCCCACCGATAACAGTCCAAAGCCTGCGCCAAATGCTTACTCTCCAGAGAAGGTGAGTAGTGGGCCAGAGGGTATTAGGTGGCAGGTAATAAGGGATCTCTGACCTTAGTGTTTAGAATTACATAACAATATAGACATGAACCAAATAACTGCACAACAAGCGAATTAGGGACTACACTGTCGATAATAGTATTAGGTATGACATGTATGAATTTAAACACACTAGGGAACTGAAGGTCATACAACTGAATGTACAGAACTGACCGCAGAGGAGAGTTGAATAAAATGGAAGAACCAGACACAATACAAGATAGATTACTCAGTAAGGTGAAAATATTATGAGTACAACTGAGATCTGAAAGGGAATAAGGTATAGTGGAAAATTTTAATGCAAAACAAAAACATAATTGTAAGGTAATAATGTATCAAACAAAAGGAACCATAGAGTCAAGGATCGACACTACAAGAACCTCACATAACTAGGGTGAAGAACACTGGAATCATACAGTACCAAGGGTGAAGACCAACAGCATAGGGACCACATATCGCCAGAGGTGAAGACCAACAGCATAGGGACCACATAACGCCAGAGGTGAAGACCAACATCATAGGGACCACATATCGCCAGAGGTGAAGACCAACATCATAGGGACCACATATCGCCAGAGGTGAAGACCAACAGCATAGGGACCACATAACGCCAGGGGTGAAGACCAACAGCATAGGGACCACATATCGCCAGAGGTGAAGACCAACAGCATAGGGACCACATATCGCCAGAGGTGAAGACCAACAGCATAGGGACCACATATCGCCAGGGGTGAAGACCAACATCATAGGGACCACATAACGCCAGGGGTGAAGACCAACAGCATAGGGACCACATAACGCCAGGGGTGAAGACCAACAGCATAGGGACCACATATCGCCAGAGGTGAAGACCAACAGCATAGGGACCACATATCGCCAGAGGTGAAGACCAACATCATAGGGACCACATATCGCCAGGGGTGAAGACCAACATCATAGGGACCACATATCGCCAGAGGTGAAGACCAACAGCATAGGGGCCACATAACGTCAGGGGTGAAGAATAGCAACAAAGGGACCACACAACATTGGGTGTAGAACTACCCCAGGGGTGATAGCCAACACCATACAGACCACACAACCCCAGGGGTGAAAATCAACAAGAAAACAAAACACGAAGAATAAAGACCAGCCACAGGAACACAAAGTTAGGTAAAAAGAAAATACTTGGAACCAATATAAGAAACATTTCATCCCAGAAGTTTAGAGAAGATTTTAACAAGACGATTATAACAAGATGATTATACGAAGATAAGGAAACGGGATAAGTGAAACTTCGGAAAGTAAGAACGAGAAAAACAACCAAATATTATATCTGCGTCTTTTAAAAACAAAGTGAAAAAAACAGAATACAAAGAATTAAGGATGACAACAAAATCGCCGAATTAGAAGAAACGTGGAATAGTGAATACTGGGTTCCATAACATGTTTACGACAACGCAGCTTAGAAGCAGCGGATTTACCTCAAATTCAGGACACTGAAATGTTTAAAGAGGAAGCAGTGGAGCTAGTACAGTACTGTCTGGCTTAGCGCTACCCCCCATGACTATACCTGGAGAGGATTTCGGGGGTCAACGCCCCCGCGGCTCGGTCTGAGACCAGGCCTCGTGGTGGATCAGGCTGTTACTGCTGGCCACACGTAAACTGACGTACGAACCACAGCCCGGCTGGTCGGGTACGATACTGTACGCTGGCAAAAAAAACTGTTGACTAGCAAATCACTTTCTGATGAGACGAAAAAGAGAAGACATAACCACTTATGTCACAACATATGAGTTAGAATAGCTAAAGGTTTCTTAACACCATTAACAGAAGGAACAAGATGCCACAGTTGTAAACTAATAATAATAATAATAATAATAATAATAATAATAATAATAATAATAATAATAATAATAATAATAATTAATATTTTTTAAACGTACAGAGACATTACAATAACCGGTTTAACAGTTTCAGTACAAATAAAAAAAAAAACCTAGTGATATATAGCATTTTGGGCAGACTTTTTAATTACAGATTAAAAAATATATATTAAACTACATGCAAAATATTTTGTATGAGACAGAAGAGATGTTAATGGAAATTATATATATATATATATATATATATATATATATATATATATATATATATATATATATATATATATATATATATATATATATATATATAGATTTTGTAGTAGTTTATTATATGCCAGTTTGTAGTAATTTATTATATGTGGGGTGAAGCTCTGTGATGTGTAATGTGTATACACATATAAGGATTATTGAAGCCCTTTAGGGATATGTATTAAGGTGGTGCTGTACATATACTGTAGTTCTGAACCCTATTAGGTAAGCTATAACACGAATGAGTGCGAACACCAGGACTTAATGAAAGGTTAACATCTAATCAGTAGGCTAAGGGAATACCACGTAATTCAACGTAGTCTGAAGCTAAGGACCAAGATATGGATCCTCGTACAGTAGGGAGTAATAACCACAAAAGATCAATAACGTAGTAGAGTAGACCAAGAAGGATCACATAACAGTAGGGAGTGAACCACACAAGTCAATAACGTGGGGAGTAGACCACAACAAGATCACATAACAGTAGGGAGTAGAACCACAACAAGGATCACATAACAGTAGGGGAGTAGAACCACAACAATGATCACATAACAGTAGGGGAGTAGAACCACAACAATGATCACATAACAGTAGGGGAGTAGAACCACAACAAGGATCACATAACAGTAGGGGAGTAGAACCACAACAATGATCACATAACAGTAGGGGAGTAGAACCACAACAATGATCACATAACAGTAGGGGAGTAGAACCACAACAATGATCACATAACAGTAGGGGAGTAGAACCACAACAATGATCACATAACAGTAGGGGGTAGAACCACAACAATGATCACATAACAGTAGGGGAGTAGAACCACAACAATGATCACATAACAGTAGGTAGAAGTAGAACCACAACAAGGATCACATAACAGTAGGGGAGTAGAACCACAACAATGATCACATAACAGTAGGGGAGTAGAACCACAACAAGGATCACAACAGTAGGGAGTAGAACCACAACAATGATCACATAACAGTAGTAGGGGGGTAGAACCACAACAAGGATCACATAACAGTAGGGGAGTAGAACCACAACAATGATCACATAACAGTAGGGGGGTAGAACCACAACAATGATCACATAACAGTAGGGAGTAGAACCACAACAAGGATCACATAACAGTAGGGGGGTAGAACCACAACAATGATCACATAACAGTAGGGGGTAGAACCACAACAATGATCACATAGGGGAGTAGAACCACAACAATGATCACATAACAGTAGGGGGTAGAACCACAACAATGATCACATAACAGTAGGGGAGTAGAACCACAACAATGATCACATAACAGTAGGGGAGTAGAACCAAAACAATGATCACATAACAGTAGGGGTAGAACCACACAATGATCACAACAGTAGGAGAACCAAACAATGATCACATAACAGTAGGGGAGTAGAACCACAACAATGATCACAACAGTAGGGGGTAGAACCACAACAATGATCACATAACAGTAGGGGGTAGAACCACAACAATGATCACAACAGTAGGGGGTAGAACCACAACAATGATGACACAACAGTAGGGGGTAGAACCACAACAATGATCACATAACAGTAGGGGGTAGAACCACAACAATGATCACACAACAGTAGGGGAAGGAGCACAAGATCACACAACAGTGATGGGTAGTAACACCACAGTGATCACAATAATAGGAATGGGGGTAGGATCACCACAATGATAACACAATAACGGTAGGTCAGGGAGGACATGATAAGTGACAAATAATAAATTATAAATGAGATAACCTGTGACGTAATTTAACACACGAATAAATTAAAGCTGTTTAGTAGCATCACCTAAATTCTTGAGTATTCAGAAATCATTTTTCTTTGTCGTATATTTCTGAAAAGTACTGATACTTTTACAACTATTTAAAATTTACAAACAATAATGGAGCACCTTGATTTTTATAGTTTTCTTGTAGCCTCTTTGTTTAAATGCATATCCTGCTTTTTAGATTTATTTTCCCAAAAAATTACATCACTTATGCTTAATCACTAAGTTATAGTACTAAGCTTAGCAGACTACATGATTAACTTGCTTTTAATATGTTAACTAGCTTGCACTTGTTTAGCATTGCTGATCTAATTTACTTACATAGAGTCGAGATTCATCCTAAATGAATAGGCTAGGCATGCAGGCAGTTTTAAGCATAATTCCCTATGGTTCAGTATGTGCCATCGGGACCCAGATTCACCATGGCGCCCCGGGCTCCTGAAGAGACTGGCAAGATGAATGTGCCCGGCCCAGGCACCTATGAAGCTGGCAACTTGGACAAGAGTAGGGTCAGTTTACCAGCATTTACTATGGCACCCAAAACCACCTTACCGACAGACCGTACTCAAAAACCAGCACCCAATGCTTATTCACCAGAAAAGTCAGAGTCGGTAGGTGGCGGTGGGAAGTGTGGGGTCTGTGGTTGTAAGGCAGGTGATCAGTTATTGATAACCATGCCAAAACACCCCACACACCACATTCAACAGTACAAAAACGAATATTTTCGTTCCAGCAGAGACCCTCTTCAGGTGATGCTAAGGAAGGTCGACAGGACGACCCTCATCAGCATTGCCTGAGGGGCCCTGGTCGACCGAAAACATTCGCTTTATTTATGTACTACTGAATGGAGGCTACTGTGTGTGTGTTTTATATATATATATATATATATATATATATATATATATATATATATATATATATATATATATATATATATATATATATATAATAATAATAATTTGTCAGTAAAACTAATTAACTAACAGATTAGTTGACAAACAATTATTCAATCAGAATTTTGTAAAATAACGTAATAATAGCACTACAATATATGTGGTAACCTAATTTGTTACAAGCTTATCAGTAACTACAGTAGTTTTAATGGGCAGCTCAGATACACTAGTTCAAATCCGGAAACCGGTTGCGAGAGGTGTATGCATTTGAACATTTCTGAAAATCCATACCAGATGTGAGTCTGAGATGTGAGAGTCTGAGATGTGATTCTGAGATGTGAGAGTCTGAGATGTGAGAGTCTGAGATTGTCTGAGAGTGAATCTGAGATGTGAGTCTGAGATGTGAGAGTCTGAGATGTGAGTCTGAGATGTGAGAGTCTGAGATGTGATTCTGAGATGTGAGAGTCTGAGATGTGAGAGTCTGAGATGTGAGAGTCTGAGATGTGAGTCTGAGATGTGAGAGTCTGAGATGTGAGAGTCTGAGATGTGAGAGTCTGAGATGTGAGAGTCTGAGATGTGAGTCTGAGATGTGAGTCTGAGATGTGAGAGTCTGAGATGTGAGAGTCTGAGATGTGAGTCTGAGATGTGAGAGTCTGAGTTGTGAGAGTCTGAGATGTGAGAGTCTGAGATGTGAGAGTCTGAGATGTGAGAGTCTGAGTTGTGAGAGTCTGAGATGTGAGAGTCTGAGATGTGAGAGTCTGAGATGTGAGAGTCTGTGCTCTCAGATATGTGCTTCTTAAACTTCCTGATTGACGTTTGAATACAGACATCCATCGCAGCAGGAAGCCGAGACACAGTTCGTACCTGTACACCTTACACTATGCAAAGCAACCACAGGGGGAGTTGAATGATAGCTATAGGCCTTTCATGTTGCAATCAACAAATCATGAGGAGCTTGCAGTGTTGAATAAAAGAGGAGGTCCAAACAAATACGATCTGCAACATTGCAAGCTCCTGATATATTGATTGCAATACGAAACACCTCGAGCTATCATTCAACTCCCCCATGGTTGTGTTGTATCTTATATCGCTTGTTCACGATTTTTTAATACCCTTACAATATATTTAAAAGAAAGAAATTATTTACAGAAATGCAATTTCAGAAAGAGCATATGTTTAATCAGTCAGTATTTAATTCCAATATTTTTTTTTCCCTCAGTCGGAGAGCGCCACTACCCCGCAATTCAGCTTTGGCATCAAGCACTCACAATACCTGGGCAAACTGCGTGACCAGTAACCCTGACCTGGCTGCCTCCACCTTCCTCCTGTCTCCTACCACTGAACGGTTCCACCTGCTAAAGAAAATAAAAAACACCATGTCATTTAAAAGTCAGCCAATTAGAAGATTCAGCATTTGTTTATCATCAGACTTCATTTCCTGTTTGAAGTCAGTCTAAAGAAATTGCAGTCAACTATTAAATTTTTGCTACGAGTCCCAATTGCTGAGTTATCTTTAAATAATATATGAAACCAATAGTGTGTTCTGACGAGGGGAAAAACATCTTGTGTCAAAATAGAGTGTATAAGAATTTTATGTAAATGATGCCAACTTCAATAGATATTCCACCACAGTGTTCTAATATTAAGACAGAAAAAAAGGTGCTAATCATAATTTATACAACTTGAAATATATGTGATGTTTACAGTACTAGCCAGTGAAATATGACCTCCCTAACACTATCCTGTACATGTTCTTCAAATCGATGAGATCACCATACTCCAGCATTTTTGAAGAATTTAGATCATATTAATATCTTTTTCTGTTTTATTATTGCATACACCATGGCATATTATAATTTACTTCATATACATATATGAATATCAAAGGTGTTTATATTGGGCTCGATCTTGTAAGCTATTTCGGTCCCTGGTTTTGCATGACCCGGTATGAGTGAGCACCCCGCCAGGTCAAGTGAGCACCCCGCCAGGTCAAGTGTTGCAGCCAGCCTCTCACAACTCACCCGTCAGAGAAAGTATAACACCAAACTGAGCATTTACTTAGAAATATCTAATACTGTGCAACAACTCACATTAAAGTGTTTTGTTGTAATCTTTAATAGAATACCTTACAGTGAGTAAATGTTTAAATAATTGTTATTTGAAGTTTGAGGCTTACTAACCACATGTCACTGTGCACCTCAGCTCAACTGGTATTAAGATAATATTAAGTACATCTCATGATCATTCATGAATATATATATATATATATATATATATATATATATATATATATATATATATATATATATATATATTATATGATGGGGTCCGCCTCTGGTGCAAATTGTGGGACCCATAGCCTCGGAGAAGTGGATAAAAGGCTTCAAGGAAGAATATTTGGATTTCTTTCTGAAGCCAATTGAATATATATATATATATATATATATATATATATATATATATATATATATATATATATATATATATATATATATATATATATATATATCACATATATATACATATATATATACATACATTGGTTTGTTCCTAAACACAAGTTTCTTCCAGATATAACATCGTATTTATGAAGTTCAGTCTCTAAGTTAGTCATTCACTCGGCCCCTTTATGGGAAGGGTTTGTAATACAGTACATTTCAGGATATGAATACAAAATACGTTCACGTATTTCTTGATGTGGTATCACATTACAGAAATGTCTTGCTTCGTCAGCACCTGGCTTCTCACCGAACTAGTGTTATACCTAATAACAGTATTTGGGTTCATATCTGAAATCTGCTGTTAACCATTTGTGTGTATGTTGCAACGGGCTTCTCTACCTTTACACCACAATATTTGTTTTTATCTGTGACTGCTTTAAATTTTTTTGCGATGCACTGGCTTGATTTTTTAACTGACACATAACCCAGGTCACGGAAATTCCCCCCTCCTTGATCAACCCCGTATTTTTGGTTTAATGATAGACATTTGCCATTATTATTACTTATATATATATATATATATATATATATATATATATATATATATATATATATATATATATATATATATATATATATATATATATATATATATCATATATATACATACACTTTTAAGAAAACGTTTTAGAAAGGTTATACAATTCAAATATTATTAGATCATACAGTAAATATAACTTGAGTTTACTTGTAATAAGTCAGTCTGCTCTTGAGCATGGAATTATTTATACACATAAGAATATATCAGCATTAACGATCATGCATGTTATGATGTATATAAAGCAAGAGAAAATTAAGACTTATTTATTTCAATACTTTGAGTGGGACACAATTCTTAAGACACTTGTCCACCATATATATTAAGATAGTTTTATTATTTGTATATATACTATATTCAGCTTTAAAAAAATGTGCCAGAATAATGATAAATAATGATTTTTATGTAGCAATATAAATTACTTGTATTACAGATTGTATTTGGAAAACTTATTAAATAATATGCAGAATAATTATTAAATCTATATATGTAAATTGGATAATTTTGAGTATTAATCATGTATCATCATGCCTACTCCTGAGTTGGACTAATGTAGAGTAGACTGCTCAAATAAGTGGTAGAGTGCCAACCTGGGGCACTATCAGAGTTCAAGTGGCCCCCTAGCTGTGTACCTAAGCAAACAAGGCGTTTGAATAACTGTATCTGCTGCTAATTACCATAAAAGTGATATCAATACGAGTCGCCATAAATGATTGGCAAGTTCATCCCACCTTATGACACAGCATTCCATCAGATTCTATATTCCCTTTTTTTCAAAATTCATCTTTGTTTTTGTTTTTTACACTTTCGGCGCTCTGTCCAGGTCCCTATTTCATACCTGCTTTCATATTCCGTCTCAATGATCCCCTGTGTATATTATTAAATTTAAACGTAACATTATTTAAAAATTATATTTGTAAAAAAAAAAAAAAAGCTTTTAATGCAAGAAAATAAAAGAGAACAAGAAGGGCTTCTCAAAGGTGAATTTAGTGACTAACTTTTGTGATAATTTGTGTTTGTTGTAAATGTTGCTGGATGTGGCAAAAAAAATCTTTATATATTACTCAATGAAGGAAAGAGATGAGTACACAACACACCTCTACCAGGACCACGTTCACTCTCTGTTGAACTTTATAAAGTTAGTGATACAATCAATGTTCAGTCAGTGATAAGTCAATGATAATGAATGTTAAATCAGTCATAAGTCAATGATAAGAAATTGACGTCTCACTGACTCATGTAGAGCTTGTTCTACACCTGTAGAGCTTGTTCTACACCTGTAGAGCTTGTTCTACACCTGTAGAGCTTGTTTTACACCTGTAGAGCTTGTTCTACACCTGTAGAGCTTGTTCTACACCTGTAGAGCTTGTTCTACACCAGTAGAGCTTGTTCTACACCTGTAGAGCTTGTTCTACACCTGTAGAGCTTGTTCTACACCTGTAGAGCTTGTTCTACACCTGTCTTTCCTCCATTACCCAACAAATGTTCACAAATATTCTCTTTATACTATTTTTCATGCTGATGATTAAGGTTGCACTATAATGCTGCCTGATGATTAAGGTTGCACTATAATGCTGCCTGATGATTACGACGCATCGATGATTCATGTGTATTTACTTCAGGCATAAATATTGTAGCTTCAGTCATCTGAGTCACAAGTTCATCAGTAAAGTTATTTTCATCTACAGTGTCTCTTAATTTTCCCCTGCGACTCAGGTTCAAAGCAAACCATACCACGGGTTGGGTTCGAACCCGCGACGGTCTGGAGTTCTGAGACTCTCTGACCGCGGGTTCGAACCCCATCCGTGGTATGGTTTGTTTGCAATCGTGTCATTACGATTTCGTGAGTCAGGTTCAAAGGTTCTGTGTTCTGTCCTGAGTTCCTTGGCTAATGGGGTTTAAAGCCTATTGACTCCAGGAGGGTCATTAATTTCCAGGTAATTCCAAATGGAGGAGGCTAATCATTACGGAAAAATAACTAAAGTCATGAAAAATACCTAAAAAATGCGACAAATAAGTGAAAAGAGACAGTTTTAGCATGACGCAAGGCTGTTTTCTCTGTTTCTTCCCTGACTGAGGCGCCTTTGACGGTACATTGAACTTACACAGCTCTCATACCCCTCAAGGGAGGTTTCTTGACGCTGGTGAGGGGCTCTTGATCTTGGGAATTGGATCTGTGCTCCGGTTCCTTGATGTGAGTCTGAACACCTTCCATCCCCATCCCCCATGCGCTGTATAATCCTACGGGTTTAGCGCTCCCCCATGATTATAATAATAACTCCCATAACCATCTATGAAAGCTGTATATACAGGATTGTTTTCATGTTTGTGGGGATAAATTGATCCAACAAACAGCGTCATCATGACCGTTTTCCTTTCTGACAGAAAAAGTTTTTTCGCCCCAAAAAATCCCATTTTTCACTATTTTCGGCCGGATTTTCGAAATTCATTAACATCACACCAGGCGTACTATTTTCTATGCTGATTCAGAATATACACTCGAAAATCTAAAATGAGATAATTTTAACATCATTCGAGGCCTTAATTTTCAGGTAATTCCTAATGGAGGAGGCTAATATTTTCATTGAGACTAATCATTACGGAAAATAATTAGAAGTCATGAAAAAATACCTAAAAAATCGAGAAAATAACTGAAAAGAGATAGTTTTAGCATGATACAAGGCTGTTTTCTCTCGTCTGTGTCTTCCCTATCTGAGGCGCCATTTACGGCACCTCAGTTAGTTTAATGTTTATTATGCACCCCATACCCATCCTGTGGGCGGTAGTCAAAAGATTACAGAGGTACATAATTGGTCCAGGGACTGGACCCCAAAGTTTTGATAGCTGAACAAGTTACAGCGGTAATGAACTAGATCTGGTCACAATTATGACCAAGTTACAAAGGTAATGAGCTTCAGGTAGAGCTGGTCACACTCATGACAAGTTACGAAGGTAATAAACTAGATCTGGTCACACGCCAAATAACTTTTGTAGCCAATGTTCACCTGACAAATCTAAAAGTAGCCTTCAGGAATGTCAGCAAAGTCATTCCGGGTTCTCTGTCTTGGAGGATCCAACACTGACATGGTTCCCACAACTGGGAAAGCATGTTAAGAAACTGGAGAAAATACAGAGGTATACAACGAAACTACTGCCAGAACTAAGGGATATGAGCTACGAGAAGAGGCTAACGGAATTAAACCTAACAACACTGCAAATGCAGGACAGAAGAACCTGGAGAGACACATATAGGTGAGTATATATATATATATATATATATATATATATATATATATATATATATATATATATATATATATATATATATATATATATATATATATATATATATAACACACACACACACACAGTTACTGTGTGTGCAAAGGTAGAAAGTTGAAAGTGAACATAGATAAGAGTAAGGTGATGAGGGTATCAAACGATTTAAATAAAGAAAAATTGGATATCACATTGGAGAGAGGGATTATGGAAGAAGTGAATGTTTTCAGATATTTGGGAGTTGACGTGTCAGCGGATGGGTTTATAAAGGATGAGGTTAACCATAGAACTGGTGAAGGAAAAAAGGTGAGTGGTGCGTTGAGGTATCTGTGGAGACAAAAAACGTTATCCACGGAGCCAAAGAAGGGAATGTAAGAAAGTATAGTGGTACCAACACTCTTATATGGGTGTGAAGCATGGGTTGCTAATGCTGCAGCGAGGAGGAGGCTGGAGGCAGTGGAGATGTCCTGTCTAAGGGCAATGTGTGGTGTAAATATTATGCAGAAAATTCGGAGTGTGGAAATAAGGAGGAGGAGGTGTGGAGTTACTAAAAGTATTTGTCAGAGGGCTGAAGAGGGGTTGTTGAGGTAGTTTGGTCATTTAGAGAGAATGGATCAAAATAGAATGACTTGGAAAGCGTGTAAATCTGTAGGGAAAGGAAGGCGGGGTAGGGGTCGTCCTCGAAAAGGTTGGAGGGAGGGGGTAAAGGAGGTTTTGTGGGCGAGGGGCTTGGACTTCCAGCAAGCATGTGTGAGCGTGTTAGATAGGAGTGAATGGAGACGAATGGTTTTTGGGACCTGACGAGCTGTTGGAGTGTGAGCAGGGTAACATTTTGTGAAGGGATTCAGGGAAACCAGTTAATTGATTTAGTTGGACTTGAGTCCTGGAAATGGGAAGTACAATGCCTGCACTTTAAAGGAGGGGTCTGGGATAGTAACAGCTGGGAGGGACTATTCTCAGCTGTCATATCTGAGCGCCTCTGCAAAGACAGTGATTATGTATGAGTGTGGTGAAAGTGTTGAATGATGATGAAAGTATTTTCTTTTTGGGGATTTTCTTTCTTTTTGGGTCACCCTGCCTAGGTGGGAGACGGCTGACTTGTTGAAAAAAAGTGTGTGTATATATATATATATATATATATATATATATATATATATATATATATATATATATATATATATATATATATATATTGTCTGTGTTTATTAGTTTTGCTCCTGACATTGTTGTCTCCTAATTTTGCAACGGTTATGTAATTTTTGGTTGCTAGGAGCTGGCTGAGACCCAGTGTGTCAGTGTTGCCAGCCTGAGCTACAAGTAGCGAATTAGGCTGCTGTACTCACCTAGTTGTGGTTGCAGGGGTCGATTCACAGCTCCTGGCCCCGCGTCACAGCTCCTGGCCTGGTTGGTTGGTTCTTTGTTGTTACATATTGTCCTGCGCTTCTTGCGACATTTTGGGCTAACAGAAAACACATTTGGGCTACTTTTGAAATAATTGCGCTACTCTTGCCTTCTGATATTTGCACATGAATATACAAACAAGGATCCCAATGGAAATAAGTCACTTTGGGTTATCCTAGGTAATTGACACATATATTACTATGTATAACTGTACTTATGTTTACCTATACCTAAATAAACTTACTGAACAGATGTACGTCTAAGTTAACGACATTAGAACTTATGTCACACTATCTGTATTATCTAATCTTCCATTAGATTTGAGAGACTGAGATATCCTTTATTTCAAATTACTGTATACATAAAATATACAATACTCAGAAAGCCCATAGGATGAACACCATTTTGGGCAAAACTTAAGACTATTTTTCTTTACTATATACCTTAATTTCCTATTTATGGGATCATTTTACAACTCAGTGTCAGTGGCATCGTGTCCTAAATATTGACTGGGATAAAAAAAATAATTTTGAAGGAAACATAACAACAGTCGCATCATCATTTTAGACAAAAGCCGTTCTTGCAGAATTTGCAATGAAAGTAACTCTTTTCAAGAGTTACTTCAACGAAAAGTAAATTAATAAATAGTCTGGGTCTACAGCTCCTAACAGCCATTTTGAGAATAATAAAAAAAGATGAGGCAACTGGGGTATTTGTTCATCATTTGAACCAACAATGTCCATGTCCAAACATGATTCTTCAGTATACAACAATGATTAAAAAAATGGACGATGAGGGAGAAAATATCCTGGAAAACTTGTGTTTAAAGAAGACTTCAAGATAAAAAAAAACACTTTACATATGTCACTGAACGTCTCAGTTAATAGCACTCTTAATGCTTATAATCAACCATAATTCTTAAAGCGGTGGAGGGGTAAGCCAGCGGAAGGCCTCGGTCAGATGACCAAAAGCTCCAGTTGTGGATCATCATATGACTAAGACCCGCGTCAGGAAACACTTGTCCTGTTTCCTGACAAACATTACACCTACCTATCAATTGTCTCACTATGTAAAGAGAAAGAATCAAGAGAACACTAGTAAGTAAATAAGTTTATTTAGGTACAGGTAAACATCAGTACAATTATCACACATAGTTTAACATATATTTAAATTATTTATTTATTGTCTATGTTCATCCCAATGGAAATAAGTCACTCTCTGACTTTTTTGGGTTATCCTAGGTTCTCTACACATATGCTGCTATGTATGATAATCTATGTAAATGTATTTGTGTATACCTGAATAAACTTATTTACTAACCCATCAGTAAAATGGGTACCTGGGTGTTAGTGGACTGGTGTGGGTCGCATCCTGGGACAAAACTGACCTAATTTGCCTGAAATGCTCTACATAACAAGGGGCTTTCTATATAGTAGTATGTCATTGATGTCAGCTAGGCCTGTATACCATGTACATGTACTTGTAGTAAATAAAGATATTATTATTATTATATTACTATTACTTGTTCAGCAGTTGTGCTACTTTGGTGCTACTTGCGCTACTTTTCATCAGTGAGATGTGTGAACCCTGGTGCTGCTGCTGCTGCTGCAGTGCTGCACCAGCTGCTGTCACTAAAGGACTGCATATTGCTGCTGCTGCTGCTGCTGCTGCTTCTCTCGTCTTCTGGAAGCTTCACCTCGGGTATCCTTCTACAAAATTCAAAATTTTTGCTTGCGAAACATTGTGTATTGAAGAGGACATAGTATGGACAGTGTCATAGGAATATCGTCAAGATCTCAATAGTTAAGAAACAAAAAAGTTTCTGTTTGGATAGAGTTTCGGTCTGTGTAGAATATTGTTATTGTGAGGAAGCGTTAAACCCATAGGGGTTAATTGTCTGGGGAACTGGGAGGCAGTCAGGTTAATTCAAAGACGAAGATGGGTCTAATTCCTGGGATCAAGAGCCCATCGCTAGTTTTGAGGCAGCTCTTGAGGGGTCCTAGTGGACAAGCTAGTGAGTTCATTCAGGTATACACAAATAGTTACATATATTATCATACATAGCAGCATATGTGTAGAGAACCTAGGATAACCCAAAAAAGTCAGTGACATTTCTACTGGGGTCATTTTAATACATTATTATACTATAAAGGAGATAATATCCTATTATAAATTGATAAAGCTCTTAAAAAGAGCTTTATCAGTTGACTTTCTCTTAAAATGAGCTTTATCAATTATCACAAAACAGTCAGCGGAAATAAGTCTCCTTGATTTGCTTTTAGTTATCTTAGGTAATTTACACACGTTATTATGAAAGACGATTTGTGATCGTCCATTTTTTTATTAATTATACCAGAATAAACTAAGTTTTAATAGAGGTATGCTACTAGCGGGGTAGGGGTCGTCCTAGAAAAGGTTGGAGGGAGGGGGTAAAGGAGGTTTTGTGGGCGAGGGGCTTGGACTTCCAGCAAGCATGTGTGAGCGTGTTAGATAGGAGTGAATGGAGACGAATGGTTTTTGGGACATGAAGATCTGTTGGAGTGTGAGCAGGGTAATATTTTGTGAAGGGATTCAGGGAAACCAGTTAATTGATTTAGTTGAACTTGAGTCCTGGAAATGAGAAGTACAATGCCTGCACTTTAAAGGAGGGGTCTGGGATAGTGACAACTGGGAGGGACTATTCTCAGCTGTTGTATCTGAGCGCCTCTGCAAAGACAGTGATTATGTATGAGTGTGGTGAAAGTGTTGAATGATGATGAAAGTATTTTCTTTTTGGGGATTTTTTCTTTTTGGGTCACCCTGCTTCGGTGGGAGACGGCTGACTTGTTGAAAAAAAATAGCGGAAATCAGGGTAATTAGTAAACGATTGCTCCTTGGCGGATTTCGGCCATTACAGTTTAAATTAAGTAATATTAAGTTAGTTTTACAGTTGAGAGTACTGAATATTTTTGTGCAAATTATTAAAAAAAAACTCAAACTAATGTAACATAACTACCGTCATCGGTAGATATGCGTTATTTCCCGTTCACGGAATAAACAGTTATTTTAGTATTTTTTCATTTTCAAGATAGCGAAAATAGTTAAAAAAAAAATCGGACTATTTGAAAGCCAGAGTCAACGCTGAGTCTAGCCGGTCACAGCAACGTAAACAAACACGCAGCGGACGTAAACAAAAGCCCATAGTGGAGACGGTTATCTTGGGTTTCATTAGGTTAAGTAAGTAAGGTTTGATAGTTTGTTGCCATTTCCACAACATAATACTCAAATGTAAACCCGTTTTTTTTTTTTAACAAGAACAAAAATAACGCCGGGTGGGTGAGTAACCACCTGGGAAGTTACCCACAACCATCCTGGATTTGATCATTTTTTTTTTTTTTTTTTTAAGCATTTTTTGGGTATGTGTAATGTACTAGCAACATATGAATGGCATTCTGAAACATCCTTTTAAATTGAACATTAATTATTCAGCTTTTTCAGTTGCATTATGGATGAACAGAAGGTGGTTCCAGATGTTATTGATGCTGCACCTCCAGCTACAGTGGTGGTAAATATAACCTTTATCTTGTATCTTTGCAATTTTTTTTATTGTAGGTTCTACATTTTAAAGCTTTTTCAATCCAAGAAAACTTAGGTTGTATTAGATATGGTTACTGAAAAAAATGGAATAATATATTTTATTCTAGTTATATATTAGATTCAGGAAGTATATAGGGAAGCACTGATTTGGTAATAGTTGTGGATCAGTGGAACAAGCTCCCGTCATTGAAGCTAAAACGTTGTGTAGTTTTAAAAATAAGTTGGATAAACACATGAGTGGGTGTGGGTGGGTGTGAGTTGGACCTGGCTAGCTTGTGCTAATGGTTCTGATGCAGTTCTCCTTCCTTCTTAAGTGGATGTGATCTGGACCTGACTAGCTTGTGTCAGTGGCTTAGGCTAGTAGGTGGCTTGGACCTGCCTCGTAATGGCCAGTAGGCCTGCTGCAGTGTTCCTTCTTAATGTTCTTATGTACCCACGCCCCGTGGCCTGGTGGCAAAAGCTCTCGCTTCACATGGTGAGTGTCCGGGTTCGATTCCCGGCAAAGGGGTGGAAACATTGGATGTGTTTCCCAGTATGACTTGGTTTTTAGCGAGCTTCTAACCAGACTGAAAGTCGAAGACCTAAATTAATTTTTTATGAGAGTGCCACAGAACTTGGCAGATGCATGCCTATCTGACATTACCCTGATGCCAAATGACTTCAAAAAGGCAATAAATGACATGCCCATGCACTCCGCTCCAGGCCCAGACTCATGGAACTCCGTGTTCATCAAGAACTGCAAGAAGCCCCTATCACATGCTTTTAACATCCTATGGAGAGGGAGCATGGACACTGGGATCGTCCCGCAGTTACTAAAAACAACAGACATAGCCCCACTCCACAAAGGGGGCAGTAAAGCAATAGCAAAGAACTACAGACCAATAGTGCTAACGTCCCATATCATAAAAATCTTTGAAGGGGTTCTAAGAAGCAAGATCGCCACTCATCTAGATACCCATCAATTACACAACCCAGGGCAGCATGGGTTTAGAGCAGGTCGCTCCTGTCTGTCCCAACTACTGGACCACTACGACAAGGTTCTGGATGCTCTAGAAGACAAACAAAATGCAGATGTTATATACACACTTTGCAAAAGCCTTTGACAAGTGTGACCATGGTGTAATAGCACACAAAATGCGTGATAAAGGAATAACAGGAAAAGTGGGTAGATGGATCTATAATTTCCTAACAAGTAGAACAGTGTCCACCGTTGAAGACACTGCAAGACTCCAAACAGACATAAACCAAATCTTTAAATGGGCTGCAGAAAACCATATGAAGTTCAATGATGAGAAATTTCAATTACTCAGATATGGAAAACGAAGAAATTAAAATCTCATAGGAGTACAAAACAAATTCCAACCACACAATAGAGCGAAAAACTAATGTCAAAGACCTGGGAGTGATCATGTCAGAGGATCTCACCTTCAAGGACCATAACACCGTAGCAATTGCATCTGCTACAAAAATGACAGGATGGATAATGAGAACCTTCAAAACCAGGAATACCAAGCCCATGTTGACACTTTTCAGGTCGCTTGTTCTATCTAGGCTGGAATATTGCTGCACACTAACTGCACCTTTCAAGGCAGGTGAAATTGCTGACCTAGAAAATGTGCAGAGAACCTTCACGGCATGCATAACTGCGATAAACCACCTCAACTACTGGGAACGCTTGAAGTTCCTAAACCTGTACTCCCTAGAACGCAGGCGGGAGAGATACATTATTATATACACGTGGAAAATTCTCGAGGGATTAGTATCAAACTTGCACACGAGAGTCACTCCCTACAAAAGCAAAAGACTCGGCAGGCGATGTAACATCCCCCCAATGAAAAGCAGGGGTGCCACTAGCACATTGAGAGAACACAATAAGTGTCAAGGACCCAAGACTGTTCAACTGCCTCCCAGCATACATCAGGGGGATTACCAACAAACCCCTGGCTGTCTTCAAGCAGGCACTGGACAGGCACCTAAAGTCGGTACCTGACCAGCTAGGCAGTGGTTCTTACGTTGGACTGTGTGCGGCCAGCAGTAACAGCCTGGTTGATCAGGCTCTGATTCCAACATGAGGTCTGGTCACAGACTGGGCCGCAGGAGCTTTGACCCCTGGAATTCTCTCCGGGTATACACCTGTTGTCCATGTTCGCCCATCAGTAAAATGGGTACCTGGGTGTTAGTCGACTGGTGTGGGTCGTATCCTGGGACAAAACTGACCTAATTTGCCCAAAATGCTCAGCATAGACTCCTGGCTCTCTTCAAGCAGGCACTGGACAGGCACCTAAAGTCGGTACCTGACCAGCCAGGCTGTGGTTCATACGTTGGACTGTGTGCGGCCAGCAGTAACAGCCTGGTTGATCAGGCCCTGATCCACCATAAGGCCTGGTCACAGACCGGGACGCGGGGATATTGACCCCCGGAACTCTCTCCAGGTAAACTCCAGGTAATAACAAGTGGCTTTCTATATACTAGTATATCATTGATGTCAGCTAGGCCTGTATACCTTGTACATGTAGTAAATAAAGATATGTTAGTATTATAACAGTGGAACCTCGGGTCTTCGTCTTTAATTCATTCCAGAAAGTCTGATGAAAACCGAATTCGACGAAAACTGAAGCAATATTTCCCATAAGAAATAATGTAAATTCAATTAATCCGTTCCAGACACCCAAAAGTATTAACAAAAAATACATTTTATAGAGAATAACTATAGTTTTACATGCAGAAAACAATGAGAAATAAATATAAAGCACTAATGAAATGGATAAATGAACATTTAAATCACCTTTACTTTTATTGAAGACTTGTTGGCGTATGGAAGATGGCGAGGAGGGGAGAGGAAGGAGAGTTTGCTTGGAAGGGGAATCCCCTTCCATAAGGACTTCAGGTATCAAGTCCCTATCTGGGGTTACTTCCCTTCTTTGTCTTTTACTGGCACTAGGACCAGCTTGAGTCACTATACCCCTGTTGGACAAAAAATCTGTCCAGAGAGGTCTGTTTCTGGCATCTCTTTAAGATTTGCCTAAAATGTGACAAGGCATTGTCATTGAACATGTTGCAGACACAGCTTGCAACAGCTTTGTTAGGGTGATATTTCTCCACAAAACTTTGCCACTCACTCCACTTTGCACACATGTTCTTAATCACTAAACAAGGCACATTCTCCCCTCTCTCTCTTCCTCCTCCTGTGAAGCAGTTTCCTCAGCTGTGATCTGTTGCTGTTCCAGTTGAAGGTGTTGCAGCTCTTCAGTGGTTAGCTCTTCCCTGTGGTTGTCCACCAACTATTCCACATCCTGACCACTCACATCCAACCCCATGAACTTCCCCAAAGACAGTTCTATCGTGTTTCTTGCCTTCTTTATCAAAGGGCTAGCACTTGGAACTTTCTTTGGCCCCATGGTGGCTTAATTAGCAGTCGCACTCAATAAACAAGCACAAAAAACAATGGATTATTACAAAATGTTTCGGATGAATGCGCAGGGTAATGCTCACTCTGAGAAACAAAGACAGACTGACTCAGAACGCTTGGGATGCTTTGTGTTGGCGCGGGCAGGCGGACATGTTCAGTACAGCGGACCGACGAAAACTGAGGTGATGAACGAAAACTGGGACAAAATTTTGACTGAAATAGTAGTCGAAAACCAAATTTGACAAAAACCAGCGCAAACGAAAACCAAGGTTCCACTGTAAATAAATAACCATGATGAAGAGATATCAGGAAAACCTTGATTAATTTAATGGCTGATTACTGTTGGACACTGGTCCAGGAGAGAGATACAGGTCACAAATGAAAACCCCAGTAAACTGTGATGTAAATGTTTGTGTGCCCATGGAATTTTTTTTTGTTTTACAAATATATTTTGAGTTTACGTTTAGAAATAGTGGTCCCTCGGTTTTCGTGCATCTCCAAACTCGAACATTTATGTAAGTGTATTTTCGTAAGTGCTGTTGCAAGTGTATTTTTGGGGGTCTGAAATAGACTAACCTACATGACATTATTTCTTAAGTAAATTCGTTCGGTAATGGCACTTGAGCAGCATTCTGGAATGAATTTTCGGCGAAAACCGAGGGACCACTGTACTAGCTTTTTTACCATTGCATGCGCCACATATATCTGTGCATAATATAATAACATTGATAGATAACGTGTATGGATCTTCAACCTTAAATCTTCAAAATATTGATCACAAGATTTCAAAAAACCCTGTGATTCGTGACCAGGGCATCAACGTTAGCCTAAAATAACCAATTTTTCTAAGTTGGATAAAAAGTAAAGTTTTGTTGGCTATTGTGATTACACCCTCCATCCAACCCTTTCCTGGAGGTTTGCCTACAGTCCTCAGTTATATTTTTGAACTGGATTTTCTTTCTGCATTGTCAGACTATCTCAGCAACCCCCTATTCTATTCTTTGCATCACACTTCTTATATCCCCCCACCTCCCCAAAAAAAAAAATTGTATAAAGTTTATTGAGGCATATGTACACAAATAGTTACATAGATTATCATACATAGCAGCATATGTGTAGAGAACAAAGGATAACCCAAAAAAGTCAGTGACTTATTTCCATTGGGGTCCTTAATGTAATCCAGACAGCAGTTCGCTAGTCAAACAGTACCTTTGCTCATTGACTTGTGTGTTCTTCCAGCCTTCCTTCAACTCCCATATATAACTGGTAACATATATTGTCCCATTAGATTTGTATTGTAACTTTAGTAACTTGCTGTAATTTCACTATACAGTGGTTCCTCGGTTTTCGTGCATCTCCAAACTCGAACATTTATGTAAGTGTATTTTCGTAAGTTCTGTTGCAAGTGTATTTTTTGGGGGTCTGAAATAGACTAACCTACGTGACATGTAACTGCAATGCAACTAATTGTTTTAAATTGTTATCTCACTCAATTAGTTGCATTGCTACAATTAATTGATATGTTCAACTTATATTCAAACTTTATAACTTAGATACGCAATTATACTTATTTTATAAATTATCAACCATAACTTTTTACCATGTAGTCTAGAATAAAGTAGTCTTAAGAATGCCCGCAATGCACAGCATATTAGGGGCTTTTGGCATGTACATCTCATTAAGAACTATATCTTGTCTACCATGTATCATTGTACCATGTCTCAATAAAGTATTATTATTATTATTATTATTATTATTATTATTAAGGAAGTAAATTCGTTCGGTAATGGCACTTGAGCAGCATTCTGGAACGAATTTTCGGCGAAAACCGAGGGACCACTGTACAGTATTCAGTTGTGCCTTAAAACTGAAGATCATTGAACTGCTTTATATATGTAAATGTTTTGTAATTGACCACTTTGTCATTAGTTACCTTTCTTGGTGAATGCATGATTGTATTTAATTTCACAAGAAGTCCTAAATAATAGTATCTCTAGTTCTTAAGTAGTATGTATAGTTTGTAAGTCTTATGATTAGTTGGCCAAAATGCGTTGCATAATTAGTGGCTTTCTTTTGCGCCTACTATTTTACTAGTGTTTCTGTCCATGTATCTACATTATCTGTATACTTGTAGAAATATAGCATTATCATTATCAGTATAAATTGATCCATCTTTATCTAAATCATGTTCAGTGCACCCAGATATAATGCCTGGTAAGCCACACAATAGAACTAGTTTTATTTTTTATTTAGGAACAAATTGCATCAATCACAAGGAACACTTAATACAAAACCCAGTACAAGGTATTGCAACAGAGCAATTGATACTGGTGTGTAGCCCTGATTTATAATCTACAAGCTTGCACGAAGCGAACCTTAAGACGGTTAAAATGAGTATACCTGGAGAGGGTTCCGGGGGTCAATGCCCCCGCGGCCCAGTCTGTGACCAGTACCCATATAGGGTGTTACAAATACTTAATACTGATACAAAAGTAATTAGTTACTGGTGTGCCATGAATGTCAGTAATGCATACACTTGTACAACAGGACCAATAATTGGAAAGGCAACCCATATTACCTAGTGGTAAAAGTAGTATAGTATATAGTAGTAGTGAATATTCATTTCTAATATTCATATAGTATATCCATGCTCATTTGGTGTGAAATTCACCTTGCTCATTTTTTCAAATTAACTAATGTTACATTTGTTCTGTTTAGAGCAAATTTGTATGATTTGACTTGTGGCTTTAGAGCAAAATGCTGCCACAATAAAATCTTGCTCTATACCTGTCTTTAATTCACAAGAAAATTTGAATGCTGGATTGTTATACAGGACAGATGACTTTCATTGTAAAGAGTAAATTATGTTCATAGAAAGACTCAGCGTGTGAATTTGGTGGTACCATTTCATAATTTTAATATGGCTCAATTTTACAGGTAAAATTTGGAGAAATAGAGGTAAAAAATGGGACAATATTGACACCAACTCAGACTAAGAATCCACCCACCCACCTGTCATGGCCTCTTGAAGATGACACATTATATACACTTTGCATGACAGGTGAGCTCTGTTAGGCTAAGTATCTTGATACTGAAATCTTTATTGATAATACAGTGGTACCTCGACTTACGATGGTCCCCAAACACACCCTTTTATGTAAGTTTATTTTTTTAAATGCTTTTGTAAGTGTAATTTTGGGGGTCTAAACGGACTAGTCTATTTTACATCATTTCTTAAGGAGATAAATTCGTTTGGTAATAGCACTTGAACAGCATTATGGAATGAAAAAATATCGTAAGTCGAGGTACCACTGTATTTTGTAATTATAAAAAGGTAACTTAATACAGTAGGCTTCAGAGCAAATTGTATATGTACATACATTCGTTCCTACAAATTCATTGGCTACCTTACTTTCTGACAAATCAATGTCACCACCACCTGAATACTCTGCAGGGTACCTAATTACATATGGGAAAAGCTCCCTTTCATTCTAACTAGGTATTGCTGAGATAAATAGGGTGAGGATGCATAAAATATTAGGAATATTAGTAAGGGGTAAAGAAAAGGAGCTCAAGATTGTATATTTACATAAAACTAGAGGGGTGAAATGTAAATTTATTACTCGGATCTTAAAATGCAAAATCAGAATAGAGCAATACCTTGCATAGTACAGTTGATGCTTGTCAAAAAAAATCATACTATGCATACTGTCATACTGTACTGATCAAGGTATTATACTGTAATGTGTTTTAATGTAATGCGTTTCAATGATATGATTAAATGCATCGGATCGCAAAAATATCTAGCTGTTTGCTTAGTACAAAGCAGTGCACACAAAACTTGCGCACGCTTGCAAATAAAGAAATTACACATGTGAGCGTGATAGATAGGAGTGAATGGAGACGAGTGTTTTTTTTTTTTTGGGGGGGGGACCTGATGAGCTGTTGGAGTGTGAGCAGGGTAATATTTTGTGAAGAGATTCAGGGAAACTGGTTAGCCAGTTTCCTTGAATCTCTTCAGGGAGGTGGGAAGTACAATGCCTGTACATTAAAGGAGGGATTTGGGATATTGGCTGTTTGGAGTGACATCTAAACTGTCATATCTGGGAACCTCTGCAAAGAGTGATATTGTGTGAATGATGGTGAAAGTGGTTTTTCTTTTTTGGGTCACCGTGCCTCATTGGGAGACGGCTGACGTGTTTAAAAAAAATAGTACAGTGGACCCTCGGTTTTTGTCGATAATTCTTTTCAGAATGCTGTTCGAGTGCCGTTACCGAATGAATTTGTTCCCATAAGGACGAATGTAAATTAGATTAGTCGTTTCAGACCCCCAAAAATACACTTACAAAAGCACTTACAAAAATACACTTACATAATTGTTCGAGGGTCTACTGTACTACTAAAGATTTTTATTGTAAATAAACAATGTACCATACATACGGTAAAGAAAAAGATAATTTTTATTTTGAAAAATAGTTGAACAAAATAGTTTGCCCAGTTTTTTCTTATTTTTATCAGCATACATATCTATAGCATCAAATATAATTTTGTAACTACTGCCTAACTCTAATGCCTCATTCAGTGTTTGGATCCGTGTTCATTTTGAGGTTACAAGCATCTACTTTTGCAATTAACACTGATAGTTCATCCAATGTGAATTCTTTCATGGGCGCAGCATTTTCTTGATTTTCCTCTTGTTTGTATAAACGTTGCTGATCCATTTCCACAAATATTGCATCATCTAGGTCATCAGAATGCGAGTTAATTCACTGACACATTTTCACAATCCAAAGCTTCTAATCTGAGATGATCTTTCCAAGCTGCACAGTGTTTTCAAACGGTTTCAGTATGGGTTTCAAAACTGGTAAAACCAATGGAACAATGCTGTGATGCATTTCTTGTCGGCATCTTGTTCCAAGACAAACCCGTTTCACCTACCTTAAAAATTAATTTGCTAGTCTTTGTAGTTATTTTCTTCAATAAATTTTTTTAGATCATTAGGAAATCTTGCCGCTACCTCATTGTCTGCACTGGCACTTTTACCAGTAATTTGAACATTATGGAGTCTCATACCCTTTTTAAAGTTGTAAAACCTGCCATGACTTGCCAAAAGACTTTCCTCTTCTTTTATTGCTCTTTTTTTTTTTGTTTAAATTGAATAGACTTGTTTCTTTAGCTTGAATCGTCATCTGACTTAATTGAATTCTTTTCTAGCTGCAGTCTTCAATCCATAGCATTAAAAGATGTTTCATATTATCCATTTCAGAATTACCATTTTTAACAGTCACTTTTGATATATAACCTGCTATAGTCATTCCATGTCTTTTTATTCTATATTTACTCGTTATATGTGCATGTACTGATTCTTTGTTCATTTTCTTGTCACGTGCTATTTTAGCATACCATGCACCATCTTCATTTTGTTAATATAATTTCTAGTTTTTCATCTGTTACCCATTTACGTTTACTAGAATGCTCAACGTCATTGCCTTTCCTCTTTCCACTGGCATTTGCATATAAAAGGGGTACCAATATTGTACGTATATAATAAAGAAAAATTGTGTACATGTATGTACTGTATAAGACTACACAACTTTACTGCTCAGTGTCTGAAGTGATACTGATGTTTGCATTATGCTAGTCCGGTACACAGCAGCAGTCCAAAATCAATGTGTAATGCAGTTAAATAAAATTAATATTAAATTTATAAACTGTATTATATCAAAACCCATACTGTTCAAAACTGTACTATGCAAGGTATTACTGAACACACTTGAAACTACAGTAGATCTGTCCATCACTACCTTGTAGTCCACACCCCCAACCACCAGCCTAGTCAGGCCCTCAACTCTTACTCTAGGTTCCTTTCTACTAGTTATTTTAGTGCCAGAAATGCCTGCATTGTTTATTCTGGACCCTATTTTGAAATTGGCCAAATTACCAATTTCTGATCACTTTATTGAATAGTTAAAATAGTTGATTTAGCCGTTTATTGTGCTCAATCGATAAAATGGAAGAAAATAGCAAAATAGCTAAGAATTTGGTTTACTGAAACAATGTAATTGACCTAAAATATGCCTCGGTGGGCAAAATTGCCAATGTGTAAATATCGCTGACATACCAAAATTTGCAATAGTGTAATTTCATCAGTTTTCCCAGCAAATTTTGCTTTATTACCTTCAGAAAGATTCTCTTACCATTTCATAAGAAATTTTTTTTTTTTTTGAAAATACTTGGATACTGTGGACAAGTTTCAGATCAGGGGTCTGGACAATGAAAGGGTAAAGGGGTTTTAGTGGTTTGCCTGCAGACATAATTCATTTTTTGTCCATTTAGTAGGGATATTTCCCCTTTTGTCATAATTTTACTACTATATTACTTGTAGCCTTTCACTTGGAACTAAATGTGGATGTTGTTTGAACTGTGACTAGTGGACTCTTTTTATTTATTATTATAATAGAGGCTAAAAGTTATCCCAGCAAAAAAGTGGCAGGCTCTTGTGAATTGCATTATTGAAAGTCAGTATTCCATTAAAATACAGAACTATCAGATTTCAATGATAATCACTTCCCCAATGAACCATTTCTCAATAAGCAAAGTGTACGTCTACTGAAAATGCATTATAGTATGCATGTGTTACTAAGGATGTTTATTTGAAAGCCTTTGATAAGTACTGAGGTTTTATACTCCTAGAGCCTGGCCTTGGGCCAGGCTTGTCTAGTGTTTGCCTGGTCAACCAGGCTGTAGCTGCTGGTGTTCTGCTGACCCACCTGTCCATCACAGCCTGGGTGATCTAGCACCCTGTGAAGATACTTGTCCAGATTTGGTAAATTGTTGATGAATACTTTTCTTTATAGATCCTGATGCTCCAAGTCGAAAAGCACCCAAATTCCGTGAATGGCACCATTGGCTAGTTGTCAATGTTCCTGGCTGTGAGGTGAAAGATGGAGACGTGCTGAGTCAGTATGTGGGATCTGGTCCACCAAAGGGCACAGGTATAATCTTCTTGACTAATTTCTGCACTTAACCTATTTAATGTACAGTACTGGTAGTTATTTGATTAGGGCATAATGCTGTCCATAGTTTGTTCTGATAGCTGCTGTCTAATGTAGTGATTGCTTTGAGATGGGTTGCTGAAGTACGTTAGCTTCCCAGACACAAATCTCTTATGTAAGGTATCTGTACGAGATTGGTGTTTGGGTGATGGCAGCCTCTCGTAACCCGAGGTACTACTGTACTTTTTTGGCGTTCATCATTAAATTTTTGTGTAAAACAAGGTAGGGGCAAGGTTGTTTGCTGAAGCTGCACTACTAGTACTATACTAGAAAAGGTCATTCTTGATGCATGATCAGGAGTCTTAACATAATATTTTAGTTTAATAATACTGAATTCTAAAAGAATAATACTGAATTCTGTTAAGAGGCATCTATGAAAATTCCCTTAATGGTAAATGCTTCTGTGGCAATGCTAAAAAAGCCGTTTTTAAAGGTACATTATGCAAAATTTTTATTACTATGGCATTCTAATGTCTGTGATAACCACTGTCTAGAAGCTCTGTGGGAGACGGGAAACCTGTGGCAGATGAAAGGTTTTATTGATGCCATTTTTTTTTTTTTTAGGACTTCATCGGTATGTATACTTGGTTTATAAGCAAAAGAGCAAGTTGACCTGTGATGAACCAAGACTAACAAACACCTCAGGTGAGAATTTTGTTTGCAATATTCAGTCAGTCTGGCCTTATGCAGATAGGTTTGGAATTTTCTGTAAATATGTATTTCATGCTTTCATTTTATGTATAGTGTGTGGCAGTCTTTTATCTTAAGGTTGCACAATGTGTAGTAAGTTTTGAAGATAAACAAAATTTGCAGTAGTCAGCCTAACCATTTTTTTTTTTACCAAGTAAATTATAAAGAAATTGTGATTCCATGTGAAAAATACATGGTCCAGAAATGGAGAAGTATTTGACCAAAAAAGTACACGTTTAAAATTTAACCTTGCGTACAATAGATGAAACTATACATTGTTTAAGCACATTACATGCATTTAATCAAAAGTTTCAATATAATGGATTGTTTGCTAATGCGAAGACCCCTCTCCTCTACAGTGGACCCCCGAGTTTCGTAAAAACTTCACTCCTGAAGTCTGCTCAAGTGCCATTACCGAACGAATTTACTCCCTTAAGGAAAAATTTCACGTAGGTTAGTCTATTTCAGACCCCCAAAAATACACTTCCACAAGAACTTACAAAATTATACTTACATAATTGCACGATTTCCGGGGTATTCGTTAACCGAGGGTCCACTGTATTTGTTTTATCAGACGTTGCCTGTACATATATGTTCACTTAACGTGTCTAAGACCATTATAAAAAAAAAATGCATGTTGTGTACCCAAAGTTTTATTAAAACTTTAATTACCGGTACTTGAATGCTTACTGAAACCTTAAATGCTGATAAATTTTAGAGAAAATTTTGGATTGATTTTGGACTTGGTTCCAGTTTGCCTTTTTTTTTTTTTTTTTTTTTTTTTTTAATACAAGAAATTGGGACAAAGTACATAACTTGCTTTCCTGTGCCAATTTCTGAATGACTCGTCCAATTGGTCTTACCCTTTAATGATAGGAACTTAATAAAGCAAATTCTGAGCAGCTTCAAACTTAATGTGCTGCTGTATTTTGGGATATTGGTTTCTGAGAGAAGACAATATTACTCAGTAGATGATGATGTTTCTTAGAAGTTTGAATTAGTTGTCATTTTTATTGAAGAAATTGGGATATTAGTCCATGTGATAACTTGTGAATATCCAACCTAATACGTATGTAGTGTAAAACTTATCTGCTTACATTTTTGTAGTATCACAGAGAGACTGTCATCATGAGATGCTTCATTGATAGCATAGACCCATATACAGTACTAGTTTAATGAATGTTGTAAGGAATTTGATAGTATGTTTGACCCTAATGTTTTCTAGCATTTTTTGCAGAAAAAATTTTTCCAAAGTATTTAATAAAATACTGTACTGGCACTCAACTTATCCCCTAACATTGTTTGTTAATATTCGCCATTAAAGATTCTGTATGGAGATACCTTTCTGATACATAGACCCATAACAGTACTATTAAAGCATTAACCAGCTCCCCTTTCTATACACAAGATGTCTGTGAATAGATTCATAAATTTTAATTATTATCAAAAGGAAGCACTAAACCTACCAGGGTCATACAGCACTTCAGGGTAGGAATTTATGCAGGATCTAAAGATAAATAAGGGTGGAGATAACAATAAAGGTAAAGTGAGGAGGGGCTGTGAGGAGTGCTAAAGGAAGGATTATCAAAGTTTGTGTATAAATCAGTTTGCTCTCAAAAAGTTGAAGAGGGAGTCTGTGTCAAAGGTGGGTCTGTCAGCAAGGAGGGACAATAAAGTAAGGGTGTCATAAATTTTAATACTATTCCTGGTGCACATCATATATTTGTGAATTTTGATTGTGTTTTTATAAAAAACTTTTTAACATTGCAAATTTTCCATTTTCAGGTGCAAATCGTGGCTGTTTCAGTATTCGCAAGTTTGCTGCAAAATATGGCTTAGAGCTGGTGGCTGGTAATTTTTACCAGGCAGAATATGACTCCTACTGTGAGGAATTGTACAAGCAGCTAAAGGGTTGATGAATTAGTGATAATTGTTTAAAATGATGCAGTTTAAACTTCATAGTATTTGTTGGCTAAATTTGTTTAAAATACATTATACAATACAGTGGTCACCAAAGTTAAGATATTAATCTGTTTTAGAAGACAATGTACCTCAAAACTGTCATAATTCAAACACCAAAATACAGTGGTCCCCCGCCTAATGAGCACCTCGGAAATCGTACAATTATGTAAGTATAATATTGTAAGTGCTTGTGGAAGTGTATTTTTGGGGGTCTGAAATAGACTAACCTACGTGACATTATTTCTTAAAGAAGTAAATTCGTTCGGTAATGGCACTTGAGCAGGCTTCTGGAATGAATTTTGCTCGTTAGGCGGGGGACCACTGTACATGGTTTTGTTCCCAGAAGTGTAACTTTTACTGTATCATACACACTGTCAGATATAACTTAAAGGCATCTGTTTCTCTTATCCACAATTACAATAGTCTTTCCATCTCTGATAATTTCTCTGCCATTTTTCACTAGCTTTGATTTGTCAGCTACTTTAATATTCTTTATTTCTTTCTACTTGATAATAGAGATGGTCATTTGTGGAAAGCCATACTAGCACACCAAGGCACAATTTCTTGGTTGATCTTCAGAGAAATTGCCTGTTTACTGCACACTTTAGGGGCCATGATGACTTAGTAATGCAAAAGATGGTGTAATTAATGCAGTTGTGAAGGGTAAAAAATCCAGAATTGATGTGAGGGGGGAAAAAAAACATGTGGTAGCTTCAAACTGAAGAGTATAGAAATTGTAGTACAGTACAGACTACTGGCTGAGCTGCTACCTTAAGACTCATTCAACCCATTGCTGATTGACTGCTAAGCCACCCACAACAGTCCTACCAATGTACGTTTATCGTATCTAATTTTTTCATTGCAGCTCGAAACTAAATTCCTTTGAGGGTAAATCGTAACTCAAGGGACCACTGTATTTCCTAGTTGCCATTGAATTAATTAATTCATTACTCCCACCAACAGAGTTTTAACTACTACTATTGCTATATATCTTGCCTATTGTAATAGTATAAATATTTAAAAGAATTCTGTAAAACAACAAAGCATATAAAGAAGATTGCAATCTGCATTTCTACTGACATTAACTAGTTCCCTCTTTAAAAAGTTATTAATTTCTTTCATGTACCTTACTTTTTAAAATGTCCATGTGAGCTGAAAAAATAAAGATTGGCATTGTAAAAAAAAAAAAAAAATTTCTGTCAAGATCAACTACAATTCTCAAGCCCAGTTATAAATTACTACACAGGTCAGTGAAATTGGAAGCTGTAATGTGCAGTCAAATTTGTGAGGAAATGTAAGTATTTTATTGGTACTTACAAAATATGCAACCACCAGCAAGAGGAGTTTTTCATTCATTGTGTACATTACTCCAAATCTAATTGGTTTTCTTTAAAAAAAAAATGTGTAGATTCAGCTCTGGGATTACATGCTTTTCTACATTCTAAGGAAAGCCTCTTATGCAAAGCATTTCAGGTAGACTAAAACAATTTTAATTGGGGAAGCAGTAAAGTCATAGGGGCCATAAAGTGTTGGGAATAGGAGGTATTACTCCTGAACATTACTAGTGTGAAAATGTCTTGGTGATTTATTGAGAAGTACAGTAAATGTCATATAAAATGGATTAATAGGGGAAAAGGGTGTCCAGTTTAGTGAAAAATTAGTAGTATTGAAAGTTTCCACTTAACTGATCGACTACCAGACATGGACAAATGCTCAATAAAACACTTAGTCTGCTGTAATGACGACATGACCTGACAAAAAACTAATGCAAGCATGCTTTGATCTCTCTTCCCTCCTTGCTGATGGCCCCACTTTTGACTCAAGACTCCCTCTTTGACTTTTTGACAGCAACTGATTTATTACACAAACTCTGATAATAGTACTTCCTTTAGCACTCGGCTCTTTATACAGTGGTACCTCGGTTAACGATATTTTTTCGTTCCAGAATGCTGTTCAAGTGCCATTACCAAACAAATTTATCCCCATAAGGAATAATGTAAAATAGACTAGTCCTTTTAGACCCCCCAAAAATACACTTACAAAAGCATTTAAAAAAATAAACTTACATAAAAGGGCGAGTTTGGGGACCATCGTTAACCGAGGTACCACTGTATCTCTACCTCTGTTATCCTCTCCACCCTTGCTGCTGTATAATCCTGTAACACCCCCTACCCTGCAGTGCGACCTAGTGGGCTTAGCATTTGGTTTTGATAATAATCTCTCTGTACATAGGCTTGTGCTGTATAACCTCTGTGGTTTAGCACTTCTTTTGATTATAATAATAATGTACATAGGCTTCATTGAAGATTAAAATACATTCAATGAGAATGTTAGCATGCTCTAAAATGGGCTTCAGACATCGATGAAATCCAAAGATAAATGACAGTTTTTTACCTTTTTAAGTGCATATTCTTTATAAACAAATAGAACTAGTGATTTTAACCTTTAAACTGTCCAACGTATACTAGTGTGCGCAATTTTTCGTACCTTCATATCTGCCACCTGCCAATATTTTTGACCTCAGCATAACTATTTGGGTCTTCAATCTATTTATACATTTGAAAAAATCTAAAGCCAGCAGGGTCCACACTGTATCATGGTTAACTACTCTGGTGATGTCTTGACGTGTACATCTAACTATCAAAAATAGGTGAAATCAGCAGTTATTCATCCACCAGCTTCCCTACCAGCAAACAGGGTGTGGTACTGGCACAAAGACAACTTGCTTCAAATTTATTAAAATTTCATGATGCTAACAGTGGAATTAAACCACAAAGCACAATAAGCATATTGAACCCAGGATAACCCAGTGAAGTCAAACAATGTGACTTAATTTCCATGTTTTGAGTATTTCACTGTTGTAATATGAGTACAGTATTCCTTGTACATAGCCTTAATTAACCCTTTTGTGTCAGTCCTGTAGTACTACAGGTTGGAAGCCAGGGACGATTCTGTAGTTCTACGCCATGAGCTCAGCTCACTCAGATAAGCTGCGAGTGGTAAATTTGGGCCTAAATACAAGAGAATGGGGCTGTGTGGTAAGTGTGCACTATATATATAAAAAAAAAAATCCTGCAGCAAGCATTGCGTAATGAGGGGGTGCGGGGAATGCGACTGTTTTTGGTTTAAAACAAGTGACTTTGCGGTATATTTTTGTATGGTTTTTATGGTTATATTCTCGATTTCTTGGTCTCATTTGATAGAATGGAAAATATATTGCTGGTCAGAGAGCCCATTTTAAGTCAGAGTTGTAGCTAAATGAGTACGTCGCTAAGTGAGGAGAGGCTGTAATTTATTAAAAATTTACTACAGTGGAACCTTGGTTTTTGTTTGCCCTGGTTTTCGTTGAATTCAGTTTTCGACGACTTTTCATCAAAATATTGTCCCAGTTTTCGTTCATCACCTTGGTTTTCGTCTGCCGTACCGAACATGTCCGCCTGCCCGCACCCACACAAAGCATCCCACGCATGCATTCTGAGTCAGTCTGGCTTTGTTGGTGGTAGTGATTGTGGTAGAGGGTGGTAATGATTGTGGTAGAGGGTGGTAGTGATTGAGGTAGTGGTTGTTCAATGACAATGCCTTGTCCCATTTTAGGGAAATCTTAGAGATTCCAGAAACAGACCCCTCTGGACAGATTTTTTGTGTGACAGAAGTCCAGTGCCAGTAAAAGACAAAGAAGGGAAGTAACCCCGGATAGGGACTTGATACACCTGAAGTCCTTATGGAAGGGGATTTTTTTTTTTTTTAACACATCGGCCGATTCCCACCAAGGCAGGGTGGCCCGAAAAAGAAAAACTTTCATCATCATTCACTCCATCACTGTCTTGCCAGAGGGGTGCTTTACACTACAGTTATAAAACTGCAACATTAACACCCCTCCAGAGTGCAGACACTGTACTTCCCATCTCCAGGACTCAAGTCCGGCCTGCCGGTTTCCCTGAATCCCTTCATAAATGTTACTTTGCTCACACTCCAACAGCACGTCAAGTATTAAAAACCATTTGTCTCCATTCACTCCTATCAAATACGCTCACACATGCTTGCTGGAAGTCCAAGCCCCTCGCACACAAAACCTCTTTTACCCCCTCCCTCCAGCCTTTCCTAGGCCGACCCCTACCCCGCCTTCCCTCCACTACAGATTTATACACTTGAAGTCATTCTGTCTCGTTCCATTCTCTCTACATGTCCGAACCACCTCAACAACCCCTCCTCAGCTCTGGATAATAGTTTTGGTAATCCCGCACCTCCTCCTAATTTCCAAACTCTGCATTATCTTCACACCACACATTGACCTCAGACATGACATCTCCACTGCCTCCAGCCTTCTCCTCGTTGCAACATTCATCACCCATGCTTCACACCCATATAAGTGTGTTGGTATAACTATACTTCATACATTCCCTCTTTACTTCCATGGACAAAGTTCTTTGTCTCCACAGACTCGAAGTGCTCCACTCACCCTTTTCCCCTCATCAATTCTATGATTCACCTCATCCTTCATAGACCCATCTGCTGACATGTCCACTCCCAAATATCTGAATACATTCACCTCCTCCATACTCTCTCCCTCCAGTCTTTCGTCACCTACTCTTTTTGTTATCCTCATCACCTTACTCTTTCCTATATTCACCTTCAATTTTCTTTTACACACCCTACCAAATTCATCCACCAACCTCTGCAACTTCTCTTCAGAATCTCCCAAAAGCACAGTGTCATCAGCAAAAAGCAACTGTGACAACTCCCACTTTGTATTTGATTCTTTATCTTTTAACCCCACACCTCTTGCCAAGACCCTCACATTCACTTCTCTTACAACCCCATCTATAAATATATTGAACAACCACGGTGACATCACACATCCTTGTCTAAGGCCCACTTTTACTGGGAAATAGTCCCCCTCCCTCCTACACACACTAACCTGAGCCTCACTATCCTCATAAAAACTCTTCACTGCTTTCAGTAACCTACCTCCTATTCCATACACCTGCAACATCTGCCACATTGCCCCCCCTATCCACCCTATCATACGCCTTTTCCAAATCCATAAATGCCACAAAAACCTCTTTAGGATATCCCTTTCAAACACTCTCCTCCCTCTCCCCTCCTCGCCATCTTCCATACGCCAACAAATCTTCAATAAAGGTAAAACTGATTTAAATGTTCATTTATCCATTACAATTAGTTCTTTATATTTATTTCTCATTGTTTTCTGTATGTAAAACTATAGTTATTCTCTCTCAAATGTATTTTGTTAATAGCTTTGGGTGTCTGGAAAAAATTAATTGGATTTACATTATTTCATATGGGAAATATTGCTTTAGTATTTGCCAAATTTGGTTTTCGTCACTCTGGAATGAATTAAAAACGAAAACTGAGGTTCCACTGTACTACATAAAACTAAAAATGAATACTAAAAGATACTGAAATACTGTACAGTAAATGAAAATTTTAACTACCTCTTACCTGTCAGAGAGCTAATGGCATATCAGAAGCAGGAGGTAGAGGGGAGGGGGTATGTTACTGCTTGGAAGGAGTCTCCTTTTATTATGTCAGGCAACTGTCCTGGTGTAGAAAGTCTCTTTTCACCACTAACACCTTGTTCTGGCTCACTGGTTTCCTCTCTTAAAAGTTCACAGGATGCACAACATAAGCTCAAGAGATGTTTACAAGTGAGTGGCTATTCTGACTCGGACCCACACTGTCGACTGATTGTCCAGTTCACATTCTGTGAGCACGTTCCACGTTCAAAAACCAATTTAAGTAATGCAGTCGACAACTGAAGTTCCACTGTACATATTGGGTCCCCTCAAGGTAGGTTCCTTGATGCTGGTGAGGGGCTCTTGATCTAGGGAATTGGATCTGTGCTCCAGTTCCCTGAATTAAACCTGAATACCTTCCACATCCCCCAACAGGTGCTGTATAATCCTATGGGTTTAGCGCTACCCCCTCGATTATAATAATAATCCACTGTACAGTGGTACCTAGAGTTACGATGGTCCCCAAAATCGCCCTTTTATGTAAGTTTATTTTTTTAAATGCTTTTGTAAGTATATTTTTGGGGGTGTAAAAGGACTAGTTTATTTTAAATTATTCCTTATGGGGATAAATTCGTTTGGTAATGGCACTTGAACAGCATTCTCGAACGAAAAAATATCGTAACGAGGTACCACTGTATTGGAAATGTTTATTTTTTGCTGATATTCCAGAGTACACAAATGACGTCACTCATCCAATAAGTGTCCATCTGTCCAGTCTAATGTGCTTTTAGGAATGCACTGACATTATACAATTACAGTATACAGTGGACCCCGGTTATCGGCCATAATTTGCGGGCCGCTAGCCTCATTGCAGTGCTCCTTCCCATATGACTGTCTCCTCTACTACCATTACTACTACTACTACTACTTCCACTACTCCATCATTACCCCACTCTCTTGTACCCTCCCCTGTCTGCCTGCCTATAAATACCCTTCCTCTGTCTCTGTGTGTTAGTGTGACTTTGTAAATGGTCCAAGTCGGGCCGAAACGTCGTCGTAAGCTCCTCTCTTTTATATGTGCGGGTTGTGTGTGTAATGCTGTTCGAGTGCCGTTACTGAACGAATTTGTTCCTATAAGGAATACTGTAAATTAGATTAGTCCATTTAGACCCCAAAAATTACTTACATAATTGTTAAGAGTTGGGAGCAGTACGAAACCGGATGTCCACTGTATTACAATACTAATGCACTAGTCTGCATAACAGTAAATTTTCTATTTTTTGTGAATAAAAATTCTAAATGGAATTCATGTGTAATATTGGAGAGGTCTAGTAATGTAACTAATGAACAAAGGAAATGTTATTTTAGTGCCAGAAATGTCTGCATTGTTTATTCTGGACCTTATTTTGAAATTGGCCAAATTACTGTTTAACGCTTCTATTTGATTATAATAATAATAATAATAATGGCCAAATTACCAATTTGATAACTTTATTGGGGAGTTGAATGGGTGGTTTCTTTTATTCAATCACTAGAATGGAAGGCATACTAGCAAAATAGCTTAAGAATTTGTTTGACTGGAATAATGTAATTGGCCTAAAATCGGACTCAAGTGGACAAAATTGCCGATGTGTAAATATAGCAGACAACAAAATTTGCAAAAGTGTAATTTTGTTAGTTTTTCCATCAAATTTGGTACTTTTTGTTTTATTACCTTCGGAAAAAGATTCTCTACCATTTCATAAAAAATATTTTTTTTTTTTGTTTTTTTAAATTTTCTGACCCTTAGAACAAGTTTGAGAACAGGTTTTGACCCTCAAAGGGTTAAAAAGACCAAAATAGTAGAAATCATACTGTATATTCAAACAGAAGGAAGCATAGAATATATAAATCTTGAGAGTCCCCCTCTCTCTGACCCTTGTGGGTTTAGCGTTTAGTTTTGTATATAAAGTCTCCAGTGTCCTAACATTTTAGCACATGTTGCAAAGGATATGAAAACTTCATGTATTGACTGGTATGCAGGAAACTAATTTAATCATTTGTTGACTTTACCATGTGCTGTATGACCCTTGTGGGTTTAGTGTATAGTTATGATTATTATAATGACTTTCCCAAGACTACCATGGTGATAATGTATAAATGGTGTATACTGTGGAGGACCCCTGAATTTCAAACATGTTTATTATGGCAGTGCACAGCTTATTCCTTCACTTTTTTTGTTTACTTACTGTACGTACTATGACCCCTGTGGTTTAGCACTTCTATTTGATTATAATAATACTGTATGTACTATACTCGAATATGTCATTAACACATTCAACATTTGTGTAAATACATCTAGGGTAAGTGAATGACTTAATGGCACAGCAATGTGTAGTTAGTGAAATTAGTGGGTACTAGCCTTCTTGTATGGGGTTTTAGCTATTTTTCCCTGTAGTTTCACTATCAGAAATAAAAATCACATCACGATTGAAAAATCGCCACAATTCTTCAACCGTCATATAGCGAAAACATTATAGAAGATAGTGTCTTTAACAGTCTACTGCATATGACAAACCCACTGTAATGTATGTATACATGTAATGAACACTGAGGGGCAGGAACACACATGTAGAGACAGGGGAAATGAAGTTTGCTGTATATTTTGACCACCTGAGTACTCCACAGTGTAACTCCTGTAGTACTCCACAGTGTACCTCCTGTAGTACTCCACAGTGTACATCCTGTAGTACTCACAGTGTACCTCCTGTAGTACCCACAGTGTACATCCTGTAGTACTCCACAGTGTACATCCTGTAGTACTCCACAGTGTACCCCTGTAGTACTCCACAGTGTACATCCTGCAGTACTCCACAGTGACATCCTGTACTACTACAGACTCATTATTCACGACGCTCTAACATGTCACTCACTTCTTCCTCTCCTACCATTAAATTTAGTACATGTGAACAGATTGTATCTTATATTTGACTTGATAAAGATCTTAATAGATGCTGTGTGGAATCTAACTATGTATATTCGTTTGTAAATACTAAGAAGAATATGGACAGGAGAGGGCAGTGAAGGCTTTTAGGAAAACGTAAGATGGGTGTCAAAAGGGATCAAATACGTTGCTGCCGGAGTTCAATCCTATTAAGAGCGAGATCGTGAAATTCGAAAAGGAAAAGGGAGATTGGAGACAGGATACGGATTGAGAGGAGAGAAACTACAATTATCGACACAAAATAAAAAAAAAAGTGGGTGTTAACAATATGGTGAACATATCACCGTATTAGCATATCAACCGTATGACTTGTGCAACCTGTGCTGAGATAGCGATTCTTAAAGTAGCCTTCAGGACCTCAATAAAGAATCCTTTAGAACTTTGTACATAAAGTATACTGTACCCATCTTAGAATGCACAGCACCGGCTCTCAGTCCACACCTAATCAATCACCTTCCAACCTTGAAGATGTACAGAAAGACTCGTCTCAAAGATAAGGAATGTGTACTCTGAGAAGACGACTCTTGAAGAGAGGACGACTAGGAGAAAAGTGACTACGGTATACAGGAGACTCGAGAGAAATTTACAATTCACATGAATACGAAGTGCAAGGACTGGGTACAGAGGACATAAGAGCTGCTAAAATAAAACACAAATCGTAAAGATGGTATGAAGTATTGTTTTAAGATTAAGGTAGAAGGGAAGTATTATGTAATTGATTTGGGAGAGAAGGCAGACTTCATGCACAGCTTGGAGAGTAGGTATGACAGGACTTAAAAGAGGCAAGGGACGAGTATTGCCAGTTGACGAAGTTTAAGAAGCAGTGAACACAAATTGTTAATCTATTCTCTCTCACACACACACACACACACACACACACACACACTCTTCCACGCTTACATTTTTAAATACATACAAATTGTGGCACGGACATCCGCGTGCATATAATGAAAGTGAAATAAGCCACGACCAGTGGGGCATAAAGCAGCTATTACCATAATGGTTGTGGTACACGCTACCACCACACCAGCAACACCTGCTGAAACCTACACTACTGCTTAGCCTCATACTGCTCACCCTCTACTCATACTATACACCTGAACTCTCTTTTTTAGACAAATTGTACCAGACAAACTTACCTAACGCGCGCACACTATAAAATATTATATTAAGTCAAGTATCAATGGACAAGTGCCTTTGACAGGTGGAAACTATCACCTCACACACATAAGAACTCAGGCAAAGTCTGGGTGTAACACAATATACCTCATGTGTGATGTGTTCCTGAATATGGCGTGCTGGTGTGGCTCCCTCTATTTGAGTGCTGGTGTGGCACCCTCCTTGAGTGCTGGTGGGGCTTCCTTGAGTGCTGGTGTGGCATCCTCCTTGAGTGCTGGTGTGGCTCCTCACTCCTTGATTGCTGATGTGGCTCCCTCACTCCTTGAGTGCAAGTGTGGCTCCCTCACGAATGAAGTGTTGGTGTGGCTCCCTCATGGAGTGCAGGTGTGGCCCCTTACTCCTAGAGTGCTGGTGTGGCACCCCCACTCCTGGAGTGCTGGTGTGCACCCTCACTCGTGGAGTGTTGGTGTGGCTCCCTCACTTCTGGAGTGCCGGTGGCTCCCTCACTCCTGGAGTGCTAGTGTGGTTCCTTCACTATTGGAGTGCTGGTGTGGCTCCCTCACTCCTGGAGGGCTGCTATGGCTCCCTCACTTCTGGAGTGCCGGTGTGGCACCCTCACTCCTGGAGTGCCGGTGGCACCCTCACTCCTGGAGTGCTGGTGTGGCTCCCTCACTCCTGGAGTGCTGGTGTGGCACCCTCACTTCTGGAGTGTGGGTGGCACCTTCACTCCTTGAGTGCTGGTGTGGCACCTCAATCCTGGAGTGCTGGTGTGGCACCCTCCTGGAGTGTTGGTGTGGCACCCACCCTCCTGGAGTGCTGGTGTGGCACTCTCACTCCTGGAGTGCTGGTGTGGCACCCTCCTGGAGTGTTGGTGTGGCTCCCACCCTCCTGGAGTGCTGGTGTGGCACTCTCACTCCTGGAGTGCTGGTGTGGCACCCTCACTCCTGGAGTGTTGGTGTGGCACCCACCTCCTGGAGTGCTGGTGTGGCACTCTCACTCCTGGAGTGCTGGTGTGGCACCCTCCTGGAGTGTTGGTGTGGCTCCCACCCTCCTGGAGTGCTGGTGTGGCACCCTCACTTCTGGAGTGTTTGGTGTGGCACCCTCACTTCCAGAGTGCTGGTGTGGCACCCTCACTCCCGGAGTGTTGGGTGGCACCCTCACCCTGGAGTGCTGGTGTGGCACCCTCACTCCCGAGTGTTGGGTGGCACCCTCACTCCTGGAGTGCTGGGTGGGACCCTCACTCCTGGAGTGTTGGTGTGACACCCTCACTCCTAGAGTGTTGGTGTGGCACCCTCACTCCTGGAGTGTTGGTGTGGCACCCTCAGTCCTGGAGTGTTGGTGTGGCACCTCACTCCTGGAGTGTTGGTGTGGCACCTCAGTCCTGGAGTATTGGTGTGGCACCCTCACTCCCGGGTGTTGGTGTGGCACCCTCACTCCTGGAGTGTTGGTGTGGCCCCTCACTCCTGGAGTGTTGGTGTGCACCCTCAGTCCTGGAGTATTGGTGTGGCACCCCACTCCTGGAGTGTTGGTGTGGCTCCCTCACTCTTGGAGTGTTGGTGTGGCACTCACTCTTGGAGTGTTGGTGTGGCACCTCACTCCTGGAGTGTTGGTGTGGCACCTCACTCCTGAGTGTTGGTGTGGCACCCTCACTCACCTAATAAAACAGTGAAATTTGTGAGTGTAAGACGAGCATCGAGACTAGTAGGTGAGTTGAAGGAGTGAGCTAGGAAGGAATAAAGCGAGAGCTGGCCCCTCAGCTCACTGGAGGAGCTAAGAGGGCATTTGATCAGGATATATTAAACACTGAGGGAAAAAGACACAGAATCCGAGGATAAGTTCTAAGCCTAGGATACAACAGGATCATGCGGACACACTTGAAAATTAAACCCGAAAGAGCCACAAGAAAATTAAGAGTGAACAGTGAAGTAGTGAAAACAAACTCTATACAGAGCCTCAGAAAGAAATATGACAAGACTCAATGTTGTCAGCCGGTCGATACTTAATAGAGTTCATTCCATATATAAATTAAAAAGTCTTAATGTGATACTTTACCAACCCGCCACATACTGTGAGCTTTACGAACTAACAGAGGTCACTGTAGTCCAGCCGCTGTTCTCAACAGCAAGCATCTCACAGTAGTACAACACAGGGTCAGTGTTTAGCTCTTGTCCCCCTTTATAGTCGTTGAGAAGCTTACTGTAAAAATAAGTTAGGTTGCAAATGGCTCATATGACGAGCACTTAGGATCATCGGAGACATTACCAACCTTAACATTTGGTCACGTGTGTTCAGGTGCTTGTCATTCTGTACATGTCTTAACATATTCACCTACCAGGTTGCTCAGAGAGTCGACGATGGGCAGTTTACTTTTAGTTTAACTCTCATAATTGATTTATAGTGGAATAATGTAAGTCGTTTGATTTATCCAGGGTATCAAAATGTTGCTCTTGTGGCCACACTGAGATAGTACCATTTATATTTCAACCAAAATTGTCTGAGAACTAATAACGTGAGTAAGAATTATGTCTCAAAGTATTCCATTAAAAATAGTGAGATCCCACCAACCTGCAGCATCCCAGCCACCTGCATCATCCCACCCACCTGCATCATTCCACCCACTCACAACATTCCACCTACATCTTCCCACTCACAGCATGGCAACTACGTCATTCCACTCACCCACTCACATCATCCCACCCCACATCTCGGCTGGGCTCCGGCCAATTATCCCGCTAACAACCGCTAGTTTAGGTAACGACTGCCTCTATTTCAGCGGCGCACTTTTAAGGTGGTTCCTCCATGACTACTAACGAGCCTTGAGGTGATTAGCGACGCTCACCTCGTCTAGTTCATCACGGTAAACGCAGCCTCGTTGATGTGCCCCAAGGCTGACGCTTGTGTAAGCTTACTTGTACACTGATGTGTGCTCGTACACCTCTGCATGTACACCGATGGGTGCTTGTGGAACTGTGTATATATATATATATATATATATATATATATATATATATATATATATATATATATATATATATATATACCTGGAGAGAGTTCGGGGTCAACGCCCCTGCGGGCCGTTCTGTGACCAGGCCTCATGGTGGATCAGAGCCTGATCAACCAGGCTGTTACTGCTGGCCGCACGCAGTCCGACGTACGAACCACAGCCCGGCTGGTCAGGTACCGACTTTAGGTGCCTGTCCAGTGCCTGCTTGAAGACAGCCAGGGGTCTATTGGTAATCCACCTTATATATGCTGGGAGGCAGTTGAACAGTTTTGGGCCCCTGACACTTAATGTGTTGTCTCTCAACTTGCTAGTGGCACCCCTGCTTTTCATTGGGGGGATGGTACATCGTCTGTCGAGTCTTTTGCTTTCGTAGGGAGTAACTCTCGTGTGCAAATTTGGCACTAATCCCTCTAGGATTTTCCAAGTGTATATAATAATGTATCTCTCCCGCCTGCGTTCTAGGGAGTACAGGTTTAGGAACTTCAAGCGTTCCCAGTAATTGAGGTGGTTTATCGCAGTTATGCGTGCTGTGAAGGTTCTCTGCACATTTTCTAGGTCAGCAATTTCACCTGCCTTGAAAGGTGCAGTTAGTGTGCAGCAATATTCCAGCCTAGATAGAACAAGCGACCTGAAAAGTGTCATCATGGGCCTGGCATCCCTGGTTTTGAAGGTTCTCATTATCCATCCTGTCATTTTTCTAGCAGATGCGATTGCTACAGTGTTATGGTCCTTGAAGGTGAGATCCTCTGACATGATCACTCCCAGGTCTTTGACATTAGTTTTTCGCTCTATTGTGTGGTTGGAATTTGTTTTATACTCCGATGAAATTTTAATTTCCTCACGTTTTTCATATCGGAGTAATTGAAATTTCTCATCATTGAACTTCATGTTGTTTTCTGCAACCCATTTAAAGATTTGGTTGATGTCTGCCTGGAGTCTTGCAGTGTCTTCAATGGTGGACACTGTCATGCAGATTCGGGTGTCATCTGCAAAGGAAGACACGGCACTGTGGCTTATATCCTTGTCTATGTCCGATATGAGGATGAGGAACAAGATGGGAGCGAGTATTGTGCCTTGTGGAACAGAGCTTTTCACCGTAGCCGCCTCAGACTTTACTCTGTTGACTACTACTCTTTGTGTTCTATTTGTTAGGAAATTATAGATCCATCTGCCAACTTTTCCTGTTATTCCTTTATCACGCATTTTGTGTGCTATTACACCATGGTCACATTTGTCAAAGGCTTTTGCAAAGTCTGTGTATATAACATCTGCATTCTGTTTGTCTTGTAGAGCATCCAGGACCTTGTCGTAGTGGTCGAGTAGTTGGGACAGACATTGGTAAAATTGGTCAACATTGATAAAATTGGTCAATTAGCAAGAACTCATTTAAAATTAAATCCTTTCTAAAATTTTCTCTTATACATTTAAAGATATATTTTCTTTCATTTACGTTAATTTAAAAATTAATAATTTTGTACCAAAAGAACCTTAGAAAACTTACCTAACCTTATTATAACAAGCGCAATTTAAATTAGCCTAATCCAACTAAATATATTTTATATAAGTTTACAGTAATTTAATAATAAACAAACCCAATAAAATATCTTTTTTCGTTAGATTCAGAATGATTGTTGCGAATTACTGCATACACATTTTCGCTTGCCATATTTGGCAAGAAGTGCGTTGCTATTTAAGCCAAAATAGCAAGTTTTACTTATTCGGCAAGACATACACACACATTTATATATATATATATATATATATATATATATATATATATATATATATATATTATAAAGCAGGACCAAGGCTGCGATGAAAATCATTTTTAATGGATATCTATTTTTTTAATTGATGTTTCGGATGTGTCTTCATCCTTCATGAGAATTTAAAATGTATTGCAGTAAAAGTGAAATTAAATCAATATGATTTACAACAGACTTAAAATAATTATGGATGTGAAGTGAATATCAAATTATAGTAATCTCAAATATAGTACAGAGTAACAGTAGAACTATACTCACATGGCTTAGACCTCTGAAGTTGACATATTTCAATCGAAATTCCGTGAAACATGTAATTTCGGAATTTAATTAACTATTTTAATGAATAAATCAGTCAGAAAGCAATGTTATGTAAATTACGTAATAATATAAACCAAACACAATCTTTAATATTATACATATAAACAAAATTATTAGGGACCCCCTGGCTGTCTTCAAGAGAGAGCTGGATAAACACCTAAAGTCAGTACCGGACCAGCCGGGCTGTGGTTCGTACGTCGGTCTGCGTGCGGCCGGCAGTAACAGTCTGGTTGATCAGGCCCTGATCCACCACGAGGCTTGGTCATAGACCGGGCAGAGGCGGTGTTGACCCTCGGAATGCCCTCCAGGTATATTCCAGGTAAGATTTTTAGGGAAAAAATCCTAAAGAAAGTAGTAATGCTACAGGAACCGAAAATTATTATATATATCAGATTTCATATGCACTTTTTCAGTGGTAAACTATGGTATGTTTGTATACACCCACGTAAACCATGGTAAATTATTAACAGTGAAGCGTGGAATTGATTTTGCTTAGTTATTAAGCTCTGGCTTCAAGTTCTGGATATATAAATGTTTATCTATACATTTCTTCAGTGGTAAACTATGGCAGGTTATTAACAGTGAAGAGTTGAATTTATTTTTCAATTTATTTAGCTCAGGTTTTAAGTTCTGTATATATAAAGACTTACATGTGGCTTATATATATATATATATATATATATATATATATATATATATATATATATATATATATATATATATATATATATATATATATATATATATATATATATATATTACATCCTCTGTATTCGGAATTAATTGGTTCCTGAGAGTGTTCTGAATATTGAATTTTCTCAAAATTGGATCAGGTTTTTTTCCATAGGAAATAATGTAAATTGGATTAATTCGTTGCAGACCCCGAGAGTTACTCTTCACAAACCATTTTTAAGTCAGAATACTGGTTAGTTAAACTTGTAAAATAACACGTACAAGTAAGAAATCATACATGAACCTTGCAAGAATTTAAACTCCTGTTGCCACATTACCACTTTTTATTGCGGATTTATATTTTATAATAGACAATACTGTAGATGTTGACGCCGTATTCCTTGGCTATGTTAACAAGACGTATTCTATTTTCCTGTTTTGAAATAAGTTCCTTTTTTAGTTCAGTGTTGGTTCTTACACCTTTCCTTTTAGATTTTTTATTCTCTATCCTTATTCGGGGCCATGATCACTTATTCTCAATAATAAAATAAAAATAACAATTGAATCACAAGAGCTCAAAAAGCGTGTGTCCTACAGAATATAGTGACACTTGAGAATATCGGGACTTTTATTTCTCGATTTTTTCAGAATATTGGATTTTACGAATGAAGGTAATATATATATATATATATATATATATATATATATATATATATATATATATATATATATATATATATATATATATATATATATATTATATATATATATATATATATATATATATATATATATATATATATATATATATATATATATATATATATATGTATGTGTGTGTGTGTTGTGTGTGTTCGATACATAATACACATATATAAAGGCCACCAGACAACCAGACACAACTACACACACACTAACAGGACCATCAGACACAACTACACACACTAACAGAACCATCAGACACAACTACACACACTAACAGGACCACCAGACCATCAGACACAGCTACACACACACTAACAGGACCATCAGGCACAGCAACACACACTAACAGGACCACCAGACCATCAGACACAGTTACACACACACTAACAGGACCATCAGGCACAGCAACACACACTAACAGGACCATCAGGCACAGCAACACACACTAACAGGACCACCAGACCACCAGACACAGCTACACACACACACTAACAGGACCACCAGACACAGCTACACACACTAACAGGACCATCAGACACAGCTACACACACACTAACAGAACCATCAGGCACAGCAACACTCTAACAGGACTTCCAGACCATCAGACACAGCTACACACACACTAACAGGACCACCAGACACAGCTACACACACACTAACAGGACCATCAGACACAGCTACACACACACTAACAGAACCATCAGGCACAGCTACACTCTAACAGGACCTTCAGACCATCAGACACAGCTACACACACTAACAGGACCTCCAGACCATCAGACACAGCTACACACACTAACAGGACCTCCAGACCATCAGACACAGCTACACACACACTAACAGGACCTAAAGACCATCAGACACAGCTACACACACACTAACAGGACCTAAAGACCATCAGACACAGCTACACACACACTAACAGGTCCTCCAGACCACCAGACACAGCTACACACACACTAACAGGACCTCCAGACCATCAGACACAGCTACACACACACTAACAGGACCTCCAGACCATCAGACACAGCTACACACACACTAACAGGACCACCAGACCATCAGACACAGCTACACACACTAACAGGACCTCCAGACCATCAGACACAGCTAGACACACACTAACAGGACCTCCAGACCACCAGACACAGCTACACACACTAACAGGACCTCCAGACCATCAGACACAGCTACACACACACTAACAGGACCTCCAGACCATCAGACACAGCTACACACACACTAACAGGACCTCCAGACCATCAGACACAGCTACACACACACTAACAGGACCACCAGACCATCAGACACAGCTACACACACTAACAGGACCTCCAGACCATCAGACACAGCTAGACACACACTAACAGGACCTCCAGACCACCAGACACAGCTACACACACTAACAGGACCTCCAGACCATCAGACACAGCTACACACACTAACAGGACCACCAGACCATCAGACACAGCTACACACACTAACAGGACCTCCAGACCATCAGACACAGCTACACACACACTAACAGGACCACCAGCCCATCAGACACAGCTACACACACACTAACAGGACCTCCAGACCATCAGACACAGCTACACACACACTAACAGGACCTTCAGACCATCAGACACAGCTACACACACACTAACAGAACCATCAGACACAGCTACACACACACTAACAGGACCTCCAGACCATCAGACACAGCTACACACACACTAACAGGACCACCAGACACAGCTACACACACACTAACAGGAAACCATCAGACACAGCTACACACACACTAACAGGACCTTCAGACCATCAGACACAGCTACACACACACTAACAGAACCATCAGACACAGCTACACTCACACTAACAGGACCTCCAGACCATCAGACACAGCTACACACACACTAACAGGACCATCAGACACAGCTACACACACACTAACAGGACCATCAGACACAGCTACACACACACTAACAGGACCATCAGACACAGCTACACACACACTAACAGGACCTCCAGACCATCAGACACAGCTACACACACACAACCTAACAGAACCATCAGACACAGCTGCACACACACACACTAACAGGACCTTCAGACCATCAGACACAGCTACACACACACTAACAGGACCATCAGACACAGCTACACACACACTAACAGGACCATCAGACACAGCTACACACACACTAACAGGACCATCAGACCATCAGACACAGCTACACACACACTAACAGGACCACCAGACACAGCTACGCACACACTAACAGGACCTTCAGACCATCAGACACAGCTACACACACACTAACAGGACCACCAGACACAGCTACGCACACACTAACAGGACCATCAGACCATCAGACACAGCTACACACACACTAACAGGACCACCAGACACAGCTACGCACACACTAACAGGACCTCCAGACCATCAAGTAAAGTAACAAATACATCTCTTGGAAAATCAGTCGCCAGCAGTAACTGGGAAAAAAAGCACAGCGTTTCAGTTTAGTTCACAAATTTTGCAAATTCGCGCGTTCATTACGGCCATGCCAGTGTAAATTAAAACCTCGCGCTGTTATGTTTCATTATGATGGTATTTTAAAACTGTATATTATTGGTGATGTCACTTGATATTTGTCCCAATCAGGGGAACGAGGGAGTGGATGTTTGTGCGAGAGAGAGAGAGAGAGAGAGAGAGCGGGAGGGGGGAGAGGGAGGGGTCTACCGAGAATTAGAAATACAATCAGTATAGGATTCTACAATACCTGACTGGGATGCAGCTGTAGCTGACATGATTGTGGAGGAAATAATACTTAATTTTTATCGACTATTTTTTAATTGTATTTTGACAATTTGGGTGCTTCCCAACAATGTGCAGCAGTCTGTGGTTGTGGTGGTCTCCAAACAAGGTTGGTATCCCAGGGAAGCTGAGAATACCACACGATCTATCTAAAAAGCTACATTTTCAAGTTGTTGGAGAGGATATTGAATGTTCGTCTCGTCTAATACCTGGAAAGTTTAAACTGCATCTCCTCGGTGCTGTTTGCCGTCCGCAAGGTCCGCTTCGACTGACACCTTGGTTCGGCCCATCTTGGAAAATGCAGCGCCAGTATGGAACCCGCATTTGATAAAGCATTTAAAAAAGCTGGGAAAAAGTGCGGAGGTTTCCTTGCAGGCTAGTCCAGGAGCTGAGGGGTACGAATACGAGGAGAGGCTAGAGGAGGTAAACCAGACGACACTACAGGACAAATTGACCAGAGGCGACGTGATGAAGACGTACAAAGCACCGAGAGATATGGACAGGAAGATTCTGTCCGAGAGTCAGGTCTCTGTTATACGGGGTCACAACTGGAAGTTAAAAACACTGATGAGTCACAGAGATGTCAGGAAATACTTCTGTAGCCTTAGAGTGGTCAGTAAGTGGAACGACCTATACAGCGAAGTGGTAGAGGCAGAATCCATACATAGCTTTAACAATAGGTATGAGAGAGCTAACACAGTCAGGGGTGAACAATATAGCAGATGATGGGGAGGCGGGGGCCAGGAGTTCAGACTCGACCACTGCAACCACAATTAGGTGAGTACATACTTAGATACATACATAACACAACACTGATATACAGGAATACTTTCCCACACTGTTAATTACTCAAGGTAGTAACAGCATGGTAATCTGGAGTAAAACTGGCAAGGTTCTCGCTGAAATATTTAATCCTGGAGCAATATTAGTTTTAAAGCAACGAAGGTTAATCCTCAGTTGTGCCAGCCTGAGCGACGACCCTTGGCGTATTATTGACACTCGACGCCTAAATTAAGCCATCAGGGCGGAAACACGATATAAGGAAAACTTGGTAACACTGTCAGCTGCCGGTGTTACCATCTGTGGGTCACTGTTTATATCCACTGGAGCGGCGGTGGGCCAACTTCAGCAAGCGACTCTGGCTAGCTAACTTTGTGCTATATAGCGACTCGCGTAGCTAACTTTGCTCGATACAGCGACTCAAGCTAACTCTGCCCAGTACTGTATTAACTTTGCAAGAGCCTACACGCTCAGCTGACTCCTCCTACTCTCTGTCAGTGTATGCAAGCAAGGCTACATTGCATGCTGTTTGCCTGCAACTTGCAACAGAGTTCCTGGACGGATTGGTGAATGCAAATTTGGCGAAGCGTGCCTTCCCTGTGCTTCATATTGCTGTCTAGTGAAGTTTTTACTTCTATCATAAAAAGTTTTATTTACGTCCAATAAAGCATTCCGTACCTTGTTTTACAGGTTGGCAACGAGCCTTGAGCCTTTACAGGGCAAGTGTGTGTGTGTGTGTGTGTGTCGGCCCTGCAAGGAGGCGGTGCAGGGCTCTTGATTCAAGGAATTGGAGCTACTCTTTCCTTAAAGCAAATCAATTGCCTGCCATTCCCCAGATGCTGAATGACCCGTAGAGGTTTAGCGCTTCCCCATGAATATAATAATTAGATACTAATAACTAGATATAATAATAACTAGATGCCTTTCTCTCGGCGATGAGACAAAGGTATCCTGAGTATCCCTTCCCCATGTACATCAGCACATGCAGGAGGCAGTTATTCCTCCAAACTCAAGAAGCAGAGGAACTGTGGCTGAATTCTTTCAAGAGATCTATGAGATATTGACTTAACCCTCCCAAGAAGCCCAGGAGCTGGAAATCGACACCTTGAAGACAGCAGCTTTATCAACACACTCGAGAAGTCTAGCAAGTTTAGCTTAACATCTTGTAAAGGCTCAGTAACTGTACATCAATCTCCCTAAGGATCAGAAACTGTAATAAAGTGAACCTTCACCTAAGTAATATAGAAAAGCATTGATCGTTTGAAGGCGATCAGTAGAGGCATTGACGAGTTGCTGCTTGGGAAACAGTGTCACAATTTCTTCAATAAAAAGTGGGAAATTGGCACACACACAGCCTACTACCATTGTGAACTTTCTGCTGAGGAAAATTCAACAGCACTGAAAGTTTAAAGCCAATCAAAAGAGGCATTCTCAATTTATCATATAGGCGGAAGCTAAGTAAAATTGACTTAAGGCGCAACTGCATACTCCAGTAACAAATCCAATCTTCAAAGTAGGATATTCTTTTGTTTAAGGCGTGCAACCGATCAGAAGAGGCTTTTTCAGATTATCGCACAAAACTGCTGCGCTGATTGCATCTATAAAGTTAGCAAATTAACACCTACACAGTCAAATAACAATTAGAACCTTTCTCTAAGATACACAAATCTGAAAGTTACCTTACGGAATGATGCGAATAAATCTTTTGATATGGTCTTGATATTATTGCAGGTGGAAAGGTAAGTCAGTGGAACTCTTGTTTTCTGACGAATAAAATAACACCAGTTGCAGAAAAAAAGTTTCTGTTGGGACAACGTTTCGCTTTGTTACTTGATAAAGATCTTCAAAGAGTGAATTTTTGGCCAATAAAGTTTAGTATATAGGAAGTCCTCATTTAACGTCGTCGATAGGTTCTTGGAAACTCCTAATTTAAGCAAAACGACGTATACCTTTGAAGAGTTTCGAGAGTTTAACTACTCTCGGAGCCCGGCCATGGGCCAGGCTCATCTGGTGCTTGCATGGTCAACCAGGCTGTTGCTGCTGGAGGCCCGGTGCCTCACATATCCATCACAGCCTGGTTGATCTGGCACCTGGTGAAGTATAACGAAACCGGTTTTACCATAGGCTAAATGATATAAACAAGAGTTAAGTTGCTACCCCAAGGGGGAGCTGAAAGGGAGGGCAGTAGTGCTGCAGACGCCATGACTATGGATTATGTCGCTCTGGGGCTCTATAAAGTAATATTTACTCTCTTGACATTTTTATTATTTTAGCTTATCACATGTTTTTTTTCAGAACTGTATAAGAAACACGCTACCTATCATAAAAACCGAATACAAACAGCCATAAGGGAGGAAATTGGCATAATAGTAAAGCTGGGTGAGCAGCTGCGGCTTCTTTGTCGGCATCTGCAGACTTAACTGTTATTTTTATGTTATGCAGTTTTAAACGTTTCTTAAAACGTTCAAACCAGTCACGACTAACCACAAAGTTTCACTCTCAGCAACTAGAACCCTGTTTTTTTTCTTTAGATCTTCAAATAAGCTTAAAAAAATTCATTTGTATGGCCATTAGCGAAATACGTGTCCTCCATCCAGATATTTAAAAATCTTTCTATATTTTCCATTCCTGGACGGGAATTGATTACTTTTTCTCATTAATGTTATATAGAAACGACGTTGAACGAAGCGACGTTAAGTGAGGACTTCCTGTACAACTTGTCTTTGTCTTCAGAAATAGCATAATACCAATAATAACTGTATCTTAGGCTGCCTTTAATTTATTATGAAAACGTCAACATTTCCTGAATATTAATATATTAGGCTTTTTGTTTGTACTGTTTAGATGGGACAGCTGCCAGCCCATCTTGCTTCCCCTGCCCGTGAAGATTACTCTTATTAATATAAACATGGGAAGCAGTAAGGGTGGTGCAGCGCCTGGGGAATGGGAGGTATTTAGGTTTAATCTATGGAAGGAGAGCGTAGCTCCACGTCTTTGGATTAAGAGCCCTTCACTGTCAACAAGGAATCCTTCCTTGAAAGTGAGAAAGACTGTTCCAATAAATTTTGGGAAGTGTGTGTACCACTGAGGTAAATATTATGAAGTCTGTCTCGAGTGGGAGATTCTCCAGAGGAGTTCTCTTTCACATGTAAACGAACACTGTCAACACTGGTGTTATTGGGACGAGTCTCTCATGTGTAGAGACCGACCTCGGCTTTGATTGTGTTTGTCTTCTCAGGGATGAGATCAGCCATGTGTTCATATCGCTCTGCTCCATCTATAGTTTTTTGTTTTAAAGACTTACAAAGTTGCTTCAGCTTATATATTGTGAATATCTGTCTCTACATTGGACGTTATATGAATGTCTACACACACACACACACACACACACACACACACACACACACACACAAAACAAGAGGCCAAATGTCTATCGACAAGTGTCTTTGACAACCTAAAGTCAGTGCCGGATCAGCCGGGCTGTGGTTCCTACGTTGGACTACGTGCGGCCAGCAGTAACAGCCTCGTTGATCAGGCCCAGGTCCACCAGGAGGCCTGGTCATGGACCGGGCCGCGGGGACGTTGATTCCCGGAATAGCCTCCAGGTAGGTAACTAAGAACACAGCCTGAGCCAGGGCTACTGGCCGGTCTTGCCAAACTGCAGTTGGGAAAATATAAAGAATTTGGCATATGTGGAACTCAGAAGATGCATTCTCAAGTTTATCGCACGGAAATATACCGAGAAAAAATGATAAAAAGGAATTTCGACAATCACTAATGATGTATAATTGTTAGTAAATTATCAGTAGTAAGGTTAGGTAAAATGAGACACAAGAACAACTAATGAGGCACTTTTTACTGCTACGTTTTGCTCTCCAGGAGCTTTATCGAGCTTGATGAAGAGCCTGGCAAGCACAACGTAACAATAATAAATGTCTAGTTAGTTGCTACTGTGTCCACTCACCTAACAACCACAAAGGTATCCTCTTTCCAAGTGTACTTAATTATAATACTTCTAATTCTTAATAGTAAGTCACTGGCTCTTAATGAAAGTTAATGATAGAAAACGGGATAGTGTCCACTAACAATTCTGTTGAGAAAAAACGGGAGTTGTGTACTAGTGAGTTGAAAAAAAACGGGAGTTGTGTACTATTGAGTTGAGAAAAAACGGGAGTTGTGTACTAGTGAGTTGAAAAAAAACGGGAGTTGTGTACTAGTGAGTTGAAAAAAAACGGGAGTTGTGTACTAGTGAGTTGAAAAAAAAACGGGAGTTGTGTACTAGTGAGTTGAAAAAAAACGGGAGTTGTGTACTAGTGAGTTGAAATACTTTAGGCCCCTCTAGGGAATTGGATCTGTGCTCCGGTTCCCTGAATTAAGCCTGAATACCTCCTTTCCCTCCCTCACATGCGCTGTATAATCCTACGGGTTTAGCGCTCCCCCATGATTATAATAATAATAGTAATTAAAATACTACACAACCCACACACATATTTAAGACCGTTTTTTCATTACTTAAACTTTATGATAACTAAATACTACTTATATTAAATAATGTTTATGAATCTTAATAGAAAACTGGTGATTTCTACTTGCAGTTTTGGAGAGAAAACAAGTGTTATCTCCTTATATTTCTGATAGAAAACGAGATATTATTGAATAGAAAATGAGTGCTTATCTGTAATTCTTAATAGAAAATGGGTGTCATTTACTTATAATTCTACAAAGAAAAAAGTGCTATTTACTTACAATTCTGGAGAGAAAATGGTTGTTGTCTACTTGTAATTCTGGAGAGAAAACGGTTGTTGTCTACTTGTAATTCTGGAGAGAAAACGGTTGTTGTCTACTTGTAATTCTGGAGAGAAAACGGTTGTTGTCTACTTGTAATTCTGGAGAGAAAACGGTTGTTGTCTACTTGTAATTCTGGAGAGAAAACGGTTGTTGTCTACTTGTAATTCTGGAGAGAAAACGGGACGTCGTCAGGAGAAAAGTTTTCAGCGAGGCCGGTCAGAGGAGATTAGTTCTTAGAAGAAGTTTGGCTCTGTTTTACGACCACAAACTTTGCCAGCAGCAGCACCACTGGCAGCAACAGCAGCAACACCAACAGCAATAGCACCACTACCACCAGCAACAACAGCATCACCACCAGCAACAGCATCACCACCACCATCAACATCAGCACCAGCAATAGCATCAGGACCATCAACAACAACGGCAGCACCACAAACAGCACCAGCACCAGCACCACCCAGCACCAGTAACAACAGCACCACCAGCACCAGCAGCACCACCACCGCTAGCAGCAACAACAGCACCACCACCACCACCACCAGCAACAACAGCACCACCACCACCACCAGCAACAACAGCACCACCACCACCACCAGCAACAACAGCAACAGCAGCAACAACACCACCACCACCACCAGCGGCAACAACAGCACTATCAGCAGCAGCAACAGCTGGAGCACCACCAGCAGCAACAGCAGAATCAGCACCAGCATCATCAGCAGAAGCAGGAGCACTACCAGCAACAACAAGGACAGCAGTAGCAGAATTTACAGGAATGGTGAGAAGCGGAAATGGGGTAAGAATGTAAATAGCCACGTAACGGCAATGTGCTAGAAATAGGGAATTGACTATGGATGGGAAATGGATGGAAATGGGAAAAAGCATTGCATCGAGAATGGACTAGGAACTGGAAAAAATAGAAATTAAATTAACTATGAACGGGAAGCGCTAGGAACGGATATAATTAGGTGCGAGGGTTGCAAGAAGTAGGTATAACGCGGTGTAGGAATAAATATGATTGGAATGTGTATTTTACGAATGATATAATAATATTTTCAGAGTTGTTTCTGTGAAGGGTAATAATAATAATAATAATAATGCAATATAAATCATAAAATAAATTGTTAATTTATTATAATTATTATTATTATTTTATTATTATTATTATTATTATTATTATTATTATTATTATTATTATTATTAATCACTGATCCGGTGTTCTATATTTATATTTGAATCGAAACTAAAAGAACATTTGTGTTAAACGTCTTACCACGGAGTCTTACACAGCTTGGTCGATCACCATGCCCAGCCCTTCTAGGGCAGGGTAGGTGCCAAGGCTGGAGCTTGCTACCATCTGCTGCTCGCAAGCCTGCCCTTCCCGTCAGCCTCCTTGGGGCGGGGAAGGTGGCAGACCAGAGAGGCCTAGCAACTATCTACCTACCTGCCTCGTGCTTGTGGGCGAATATGGCTAGGCCTGGGACCAGTTGGTCCCATCGCTGAGGGGTACCCCCTCCCATGGGAGACATAGGTCTCTGCTACTCCCACGCCAGGGAGCCGGAGCCGGGTCGCCATCTGGTAAAGACCGGGCCGGGAGAATTGCCGGTGAATCAACACCTTACACAGCTTTGGCGAAACGTTGCCACAATAAAATGTCACATTAGTTGCACTTGTGTCCTTTTACCACACGTATTGTAATTCTACCAACATTATTACAGATTGTAAAAGTTGTTTGTATGTTATGTATATTTGCCTGATTGAAAAACTTACGTCAATTGTTTTAATTATATTGAAGATTTGAAAGAGTTGACAGCTTTTGAGAAGTGTAGTGGTAATAATTGTAGTGAGGACATATGTAGTAAGAACAGGTGTAGTGAAAATGAATAAGAGATTTGAGAGAGAGACGGAGAGAGAGAGAGACAGAGAGAGAGAGAGAGAGCAAGGAACAAGGTGGGTTAGTGTAGGACACAAAATATGGTTTCCTTCCGCCCATAAGGTTTTCTTCCGCTCATAAAAAACAAACAATACTTTCGGTGTCAAAGGATCCAGCCTGCCAGCCCATACTCTCTCTCCTCTCTGTAGCTCTCTCCCTCCCTCCTCTCTCTTTCTTCCTCCCCTCCCCTTTAATTACTAATAATGTAGCAGCATTAACCTACTTGACACGCTACTGAATATAGATACCTAGAATGGATTTTTTTTATTGCAGGATGTGGAGAGGGATGGTGTTGAGTGTGGGTGTTGGGAGGGGTGATGCTGAGTGTTGGGATGAGTTTAGTGTTGGGAGGGGTGGTGATAAAGTGTGAGTGTGGGGATGAGTGGTGTTGATCCTGGAGAGGGGTGGTGTTGAGTGTGGACAGGGGTGCTGTTGAGTGTGGAGAGGATGGAGAGGAGTGGTGTTGAGCGTAGAGAGGGGTGGTGTTGAGCATGGAGAGGGGTAGTGTTCAGTGTGCAGAGGAGTGATGTTGAGCCTGGAGAGGGGTAGTGTTCAGTGTGCAGAGTGGTGATGAGCCTGGAGAGAGGGTGGTGTTGAGCGTGGAAAGGGATGGGGATGGGTGGTGTTGAGTGTGGAGAGGGGTGCTGTTGAGAGTGGAGTGGGGTGCTGTTGAGCGTGGAGAGGGGTGGTGTTGAGTGTAGAGAGGGGTGCTGTTGAGTGTGGAGAGGGATGCTGTTGAGCGTGGAGAGGGATGGTGTTGAGTGTAGAGAGGGGTGCTGTTGAGTGTGGAGAGGGATGCTGTTGAGCGTGGAGAGGGGTGGTGTTGAGCGTGGAGAGGAGAGGGTGGTGTTGAGCGTGGAGAGGGATGCTGTTGAGAGTGGAGTGGGGTGCTGTTGAGCGTGGAGAGGGGTGGTGTTGAGTGTAGAGAGGGGTGGTGTTGAGTGTGGAGAGGGATGCTGTTGAGCGTGGAGAGGAATGGTGTTGAGTGTGGAGAGCGGTGGTGTTGAGTGTGGAGAGGGATGCTGTTGAGCGTGGAGAGGGGTGGTGTTGAGCGTGGAGAGGGGTGGTGTTGAGCGTGGAGAGGGGTGGTGTTGAGCGTGGAGAGGGGTGGTGTTGAGTATGGAGAGGGATGCTGTTGAGCAGGGAGAGGGGTGGTGTTGAGCGTGGAGAGGGGTGGTGTTGAGTGTGGAGAGGGATGCTGTTGAGCAGGGAGAGGGGTGGTGTTGAGCGTGGAGAGGGGTGGTGTTGAGTGTGGAGAGGGATGCTGTTGAGCAGGGAGAGGGGTGGTGTTGAGCGTGGAGAGGGGTGGTGTTGAGTATGGAGAGGGATGCTGTTGAGCAGGGAGAGGGTGGTGTTGAGTGTAAGAGGTGCTGTTGAGTGGAGGATGCTGTTGAGGTGGAGAGGGATGGTGTTGAGTGTAGAGAGGGGTGCTGTTGAGTGTGGAGAGGGATGCTGTTGAGCGGGAGAGCGGTGGTGTTGAGTGTGGAGAGCGGTGGTGTTGAGTGTGGAGAGGGATGCTGTTGAGCGTGAGAGGTGGACGGGGGTGGTGTTGAGCGTGGAGAGGGGTGGTGTTGAGCGTGGAGAGGTGGTGTTGTATGGAAGAGCTGTGAGCATGGAGGGTGCTTTGAGCGAGTGGATTGAGCGGGAGTGGTGTTGAGTGTGGAGAGGTATGCTGTTGAGCAGGGAGAGGGGTGGTGTTGAGCGTGGAGAGGGGTGGTGTTGAGTATGGAGAGGGATGCTGTTGAGCAGGGAGAGGGGTGGTGTTGAGCGTGGAGAGGGGTGGTGTTGAGTATGGAGAGGATGCTGTTGAGCAGGGAGAGGGTGGTGTTGAGCGTGGAGAGGGTGGTGTTGAGTATGGAGAGGGATGCTGTTGAGCAGGGAGAGGGGTGGTGTTGAGCGTGGAGAGGGGTGGTGTTGAGTATGGAGAGGGATGCTGTTGAGCAGGGAGAGGGGTGGTGTTGAGCGTGGAGAGGGGTGGTGTTGAGTGTGGAGAGGGATGGTGTTGAGCGTGGAGATGTGTGGTGTTGAGTGTGGAGAGGGATGGTGTTGAGTGTGGAGAGGGGTGGTGTTGAGTGTGGAGAGGGATGCTGTTGAGCAGGGAGAGGGGTGGTGTTGAGCGTGGAGAGGGGTGGTGTTGAGCGTGGAGAGGGTGGTGTTGAGCGTGAGAGGGATGGTGTTGAGTTTTTTTTTTTGGGGGGTGAGGTGTTTAGTGGGAGAAGGGGAACCCATTATCTTTCTTCTTCTACTTCTTCATAACTTTCTCCATCTCTCCGTTGACCTACTATCCCCTCGATATCCTTGTGGATGACACAAAACTTGGGCAAACTGCAGCCTCCATGGCTGAGTGCTTATTACATCTCCCAGAAGGGGAACCTTTACGAACTTAAAATTGCCAGAATTTTTTTTTTCTTCCACCTTGTCATTTTTTTTTATTTTGCTCATAACTCGAGAAGGCCTCATCAACTCAGCTCTAAATTTGCCACGCTGGTGCACAGCAACTAGGACAAAATTCTTGGAACAATTGTCATGTGCACTTTCCCTGCGACCGAAGTTGTTGAGCATATTATCAGCATCCTAGAATGACTCCTATAACTTCAAAAATCTTCCTAATTCAGCGACTGCGGAGAAGTAAGATTCAGATATGTAGGTGCACATCTGCCCAGTTTTACGTGTATAATAGTGAAAGTTTTATTTTCGATAAATCACGTTAAGTTAATAATTTGTGTTCCTCTTCTCAACGGCTTCAGATATTTAATAGTTGATGCAGCATACGGCCAGGATAGTACCCATTAAGTTTACTTTGTGAGTGGGCAAATTTGTCATTATATTAAGATACTAAAAAAAAAATAGAATTGTTGGAATCCGTTATATATCTGAAGAATTCCTCTTCTGATCGGCTCCAAACCCTAAACTTTGATATCTTAATTGGAGGTGTTTTTGTATTGATTTTGTTCCTTGTGTGTGCCCACTTTGTTCTCTGTGTGTGCCCATTTTGTTCTCTGTGCCCATTTGCTATTATAAGGCAATTTTATCATTGCATTTTCTTGATTTTTTTTTTTTCAAGATTGTAGAGAATTTAAAATAGAATATAAATGAAAAAGAAAACTAAATTTTTTTTTTATTTTTATAATGGTTATAGTTTAACTAGTATACTGTTCCCTGCTGCACTTGCATATTTTCTCTATGTCCTATGTTTCTTCCACCAAAACCGTTCTTTAAAATTCGAGAACGCTTTATTCAGGTCGAAGACCTACCTGTAGTAGCCCAGCACCTCGCATACGCTCCCGACGAAAGGAACTGCTGAAGTGTGGGGTCTTGGAGGTCGTTCCGAGGGTCACGCCCCCGCGTCCCAGTCCCTGATCAGGGTAAGTGTGGAGGGGGTCTACTCAGGACGACCCAGGAGGTCGTTACTGAAGTATCGAAGCTCGACACTTACCCCTTGAGTGTGATCCACATATATGACTCCATCACCTCTTGATGGGTGGTGACCAGATCGATCGTGAGGTGGTGAAGACGCATCCTCGTGCACCATAGGGAGACAGCATCACCACTTGTGTCAAGCACGTGGTGATGTCAAGCACGTAGTGATGTCAAGCACGTGGTGATGTCAAGCACTTGGTAATGTCAAGCACGTAGTGATGTCAAGCACGTAGTGATGTCAAGCACTTGGTAATGTCAAGCCTGTGGGGATGTCAAACATGTGGTGATGTCAAGCACTTGGTAATGTCAAGCCTGTGATGATGTCAAACACGTGGTGATGTCAAGCACGTGGTGTTGTCAAGTACTTGGTAATGTCAAGCATGGGGTGATGTCAAGCACGTGGTGTTGTCAAGTACTTGGTAATGTCAAGCATGTGGTGATGTCAAGCACGTGGTGTTGTCAAGTACTTGGTAATGTCAAGCATGTGGTGATGTCAAGCACGTGGTGATGTCAAGCACGTGGTGATGTCAAGCACGTGGTGATGTCAAGCACGTGTCAAGCACGTTGTGATGTCAAGCACCCTAACGCACAAAATGTTTCTCTTCTCAACTTTCCTTAACGAATTATAATCTTAGGTTTGTTTTTAACATGAATGTTGCGTGTATGTGTGTGGATGTTTGTGTGTGATCCCAGATGGAGTGGTGAAGGAGAGAGGTTTGCACCCGGTGCGTCTGTATATGTTGCTTGAAGTACTAATTCCACTCAGTGTTGATGTGTGTGTCACTCAGTGCAACCTTCACGTAATTTTGTTCACCATTGTTCTTCCTCCTCCTCCTCCTCCTCCTCCATTTATCTTTCTCCCTCTCCTACCTTTCCCCTTCCCTTTTTCTCCATCTTTCCTCCTTCCCTTTTTTCCATCTTTCCTCCTTCCCCTTTTCTCCATTTTCCCTCCCTTTCCTTCTCCCTTTTTCTCCATCTTCCCTTCCTTTCCTCCTTTCGTGTCTCTCCCTCTTCCCTCTTAACTACATTATAGCGGTTGACTAGGTATAATT